>PVJN01025941.1:0-29485 GCA_004026805.1 Lasiurus borealis | reverse complement strand
AAAAAGCTATCAGCTAGAGTCAAACAATACCACAGCAACTTGCCATGTTTGAGCAGATGTTAAGCAGACAGTAGTTGAATGTTAATTTTGAGAGGCTGGTACGTTTAAGCCTAGCTGAAGTATGTTGCATGTGGGCTTTCTAGACTCGAGTACAATGCTGGATCTCTGGGGAGAATTTTAAAGCTAAACCTCTTTCTTTTGGGTCTTCTATATGGACTCTCTCAAGTCAGTATAAAGCAGATCATCCCTAGACTAAAGCCCTTCAGCTTTTGTTATTGGGCTCTGTAGACCTGTAATTAGGCCTCCTGGCAGGCCTTGCAGGCCAGTTAATGGTCATATGGAGTTTCTGTGAGGCAGACTGGCTTTGTATAAATCCTGAGTAGGAATACGTTTATGGGTCACTTCCTACCAGGACCATGCTTTGTCCTTATGCCCTGCGGGCTGACAGGAGCAGGTTCCCTTGACCATGGACTGTTCAGTTTGCAACTCAAAATCTACTCCACTAATCCCCAGTGTAAACAGAGGATTTAGAAGGGCTTCTGTCACTTACAGTTGCCAATTCACTTGGGTGTCTGTGAATTTATTTTCCCTTAGACTTCATTATTGAAAGATTGACAAGTGTATAAAATTTGGATGTTTGTTTACATATTAAGTTTGCAGTTTCTTTTTCAATGGTTTTAGAATAATTGTCAACAAATTACTTGAAACAGAATTATGTAATGAGTTTTTATTAATCACCTTTTAATATTTATGAATTTAAGCCATTAAAATGTTTTGACTGATAACCAACCTTTTCCTATAAGGAAAATTGTAGGTCTAGTTTTTGGTAAGAGTAAAATAATAGTATGTAAAGAAATGTACCAAAGAGTAATCAATACAGATTTCAGATAAGTCAAAGAAATAATTAATTCAAAACTCTTTGATATTACATATTTTTATATTAAGTAAAAATTCCATTTTATGTAGCAGAACTTTTCAAGGAGGAATATCAAATCAGTAATAAAGTGCTTAATAAACTGTGTTTCATGAAATATTAAATATTAAGTGTATCATTTATTTAGCATCTACTATGTGGTAAGCACTTTTTAATGTTTTTATATATTATAAATATTGTAAATAATTGATCTGTTTTCTAGCCAAGCAAAATATTTGGATTTTGAGAAGCCATGATTGAGATTTCTTGTGTTCTTTTTTAAAACTTTATTTAATTCTTTACTTCATTTTAGTTTTTGCTTTGTTGCTTGAATTATATTAAGATTTGATTCTAAAGTGTGTAAGCTTTAGGTATGCAAAGAACAGTCACCTATCTTCTTATGAGGCAGTTTTTCTTTTGGGGGAAAGCAAATGATGAATATTTTCCCAGGTCTCATCTAGTAAATCAGTGCTCAGTATTTTACATTTTGTGATGTAAAAATGGTTCATGACAGATGTGGCTGAAAAGACCACATACGTAGACTGTATGATTTTAGTCTGGTGGAACTAATAGGATCACTCATTACATTTTAGACCCTGGGGTTTCTTTTTTCTTTCATGATAATAATAATAAAAAAAAAAACCTGTTTAAATAGAGTGACCCTTTTTGTGTGTGAGCACAACAACATCTCCTAAATTTACAGAATCGATGGTAACAAATCAGCAAAAAATCATTTCTCTCTTCCAAAATAATATTTTATGTTAACTGTTACTTTTTAATTATTCTGTCATCCCATAAAAGTTAAAACTTTGTTCTAGTTTTATGAAGGATTTATTTGAATTTTATTTAACAAAACTAGAAAATACATTTCTTCAGAAATTTAAGACCTGTGAATTAAATTGTTATATATTAATAAAAACAAATTTTGTAAATGTTGAAATAGTTAATGGAAACAAAAGACATCATACAATAGGAATTTTTGGTGTTTACTTACAACTAGGACAATTATAGCATAGTCTGTTTTTCCTTTTTAATGTACACAGTGTATTTATTGAAATAGAAAATATTTGTTTTCTATTTCAGAATTTTAAAAAAAATGGAAGGTCATGAACAGTATGAAATGAAGAGTGGTTCTATTTTAGTTTTGACCAAAAATTTATACTTACATTAAAATATTCTGGTATTACATATCAAAATGTTAATAGTGGCTATTAACCCTGGGTGTGGGATTTAAGGTTATTAAATTTTTTTTGGCTTGTTTTAATTTTCTGATTGTTTTATAATTATGAAGAGAACCTAAGAGGTTATAATAAAGGTTTAATTTAAACTTGATAAAATTTCCCAGTATTTAGTATGAAATTCAGTGAGTTTATACAGTCATGTAACTACCAACAATATTTCTTATAAAGAACATTTACATTACTCCAAAAAATTACCTGTACTCCTTTGAAGTCAGTTCTCTTTCCCATTTCAGACCTTAGCAACCACTAATCTGCTTTATGTCACTGTTGTTTTGCTTGTTTCAAATGCCACGTAAATGGAATCATAGAGTATGTAGACTCATGTCTGTGGTCTTTCACTTGGCATAATGCTTTTCAAATTTGTCTGCCTTGTTGTGAGCATCACTTCTTACTATTGCTGAGTAGTATTCCATTGCATTGCCAAACCAGTCTGTTAATTCATTCAGCAGTTGGTGGACAGGTGGATTGTTTCTAGTTTATGGATTTAATTATTAAAATTTACATGAACATTTGAGTACGAGTCTTTATAAACATATTTTCATTTCTCTTGAATAAACATTTAGGAATTGGATTGCTTGGTTACATAGTTGTGCCATCTTAACTTGATAAGAAACTGCCAAACTATTTTTCCAAAGTGGCTATACCATTTTGTTTTCACAGTGATGTGTGAAAGTCCCATTTGTTCCACATCCTTGACATCACTTGGTGTTGTCAGTATTCTGCTGTTTAATTTCAGTTATTCTTTTGGAATGTGTTATATTCCATTTGTCTCTAATGTGCATTCTTGTGATAATTCATGAGGTTGAACATCTTTTCATGCAATCACTTGTCATCTGAATACTTTTGTAAAATATTTGCTTGTATCTGTTGTCCATTTTAAAGGAATTGTTTATATTATTGACATCTACAGTTGTTTATATATTCAGAATGCAAGTCAGATTTATACTTTATAAATATTTTTATTATTTACCTGCTTATTTCATAAAAAATGCTTTTTAAGTTAATAAATAAAGTATACTTTTTAGTATGAATTCTTTGATTTTTTAAAAATGCAAACAGTGTATAACAACTCCCAGAATGAAGATATAAAATAGTTCTAGCCAGTTTGGCTTAGCAAATAGAGCCTTGGCCTGCAAACTGAAGGGTTTGATTCTGATCAAGGGCACATGCCTCAATTGCAGGCTCCATCCCCAGCAGGGGGTGTGCAGGAGGCAGCCGATCAATGATTCTCTCTCATCATTGATGTTTCTATCTCTCTCTCCCTCTTCCTTCCTCTTTGAAATTAATAAAACTATATTTTTAAAAAAGCAGATATAGAACAATTTTCTCAACCCTCAGGATTTCCCCATTACCCTTTGTCATGAACCTCTCCCACCATTCCTAGCTCCTGGAAATACTGATCTATTTTTTGTCCTTACAGTTTTGCTTTCCCAATATGTCATGTAAATGGAACTATATTAAGCAGCTTTTTAATTCTGGCTTCTTTGACCTAGCATAATACTTTTGAGATTTATCCATATTGTTACATATATCAGTATTTTCTTCTTTTATGAGTACTATTCCACAGTGGGGAATTAATGGGAAATATTTAGGTTGTTTTCAATTTTGGATGATTATGAACTAAACCAATATAACATTCTCAATAGGATTTTGTGTGGATGTAAGTTTTTCTTCCACTTGGGTAAATACCTATGACTAGGATTGCTGGATAATATAATATTATGTTTATAATAGAAACTGTTTTCCAAAGTGGCTAGACCATTTAGCATTCTCTGAGAAATGAAGTTATTTCACATCCTTGTCAGTACTTAGTAGTATAGTTTTTGTTTTTCTTTGGTCATTCCAATAGGTGTTCAGAGGTATCTCATTGTGGTTTTAATCTAAATTTCCCTTAAGATCAATGTTGTTGATCATTTCTTTCTGTGCTTGTTTGCCATCACAGATCCTCTTTTCCCATTTTAAAAAAATTGGATTATTTGTTTTTCACTAGCTGAGTTTTGAAAGTTATATATATTCTTGGTAAAAGTTCTTTATAAGATGTGATTTGAAAATATTTTTATATTTTATGGGATATTTACATTTTTCTTAACAGTGTCCTTTGAGGAGAAGTCCTTAATGTGAAGTCCAATTTATCTGATTTTTCTTTTGTGTTTGTGCTTTCAGTGTAATACCTAAGAAATTTTTGCCTAACAAATGAACACAAAGACTTGCTTCTGTTTTCTTCTAGAATTTTCTTAGTTTAGATTTTACATGTAGAACTATGTCCCGTTTTAATGTTTTATAGGTGAATTGTGTGAAGTATGGGTTGAAGTTATTTTATTTTACTTCATTTTATTTGCATATGGTTATCCAATTGACCCAGTAACATAGTTGAAAGATCTTTTTCCCCCACTGAATCGTCTTTGTAAAATATCGGTTGCCCAAATATGACTAGATCTATTATGAATTCTCTGTTCTGTTCTTTGCTCTATATGCCTATTTATCTTTTTGCCAGTACTACACTGCCATGATTACTGTAGCTCTATAATAGGTTTTGAAAGCAGTTAGTAAGTCCTTCAGTTTTGTTCTTCTTTTTCACAATGCTTTGGTGATTCCAGTTCCATGTGCAGGTTTTTGTGTGGATATGTTTTCAACTCCTTTGGGTAAATACCAAGGAATGCAATTGCTGAATCACGCGGAATAGTTTTGTGAGTAGCTGCCAGATTATTTTACAAAGTGGCTATACCATTTTGCATTTTCATCAGCAATAATTGTGATTTTCTGTTGTTCCACCTTCTCTCCAGCTGGTGGTGTCGGTGTTTTCTGAATTTTGGCCATTCTAATAGGTGTATAATGGCATCTCATTGTTGTTTTTATTTGTAATTTCTTAATGACATTGTTAAACACTTTTATATGTTTACTTACCATCTGTATGTATTCTTTGATATCTGTTAAGGTTTTTTCTCCCATTTTAAAATTGGGTTGTTTGTTTTCTTATTGTTGAATATTAAGTGTTCTTTGTATATTTTAGATAACAATCCATTATCAGATGTGTCTTTTGCAAATATTTTTTTGCTCAGTTTGTGACTGGCATTCTCATTCTCTTCACATTGTTTTTCACAGAGCAAAAGTTTTTAATGAAATACCATTGAGCAGTTTTTTCTTTCATGGCTCAAGCCTTTGGTGGTACTTTGCCCATCTCTTTTCGTTTTAGACTTTATGAATTATTTTGTTTTTGGTGTCTTTGTGAGCAGCCTATAGTCAGGTCTTGCTTTTTCAAATTAATTTGAAAATTTGTTTAATAGGTAAATTAATAAGCCTCTTGACTTTTTTTGTATGAATAATATGTATGGTGTAAACTGTATCATATCATTTTATAATTAGTTCATTATGTTTCCCCAATAATGATTTTATAAGTTTGTCATTTCAGTGTTAACTCTTGTAGGCAATTAGTGTTTTTCTTATTGACTTTTTTTCTATTCTAAATATATTATCAGTATCTGTATCTGTTGTTTTTGTGTGTTATTCCTAAGATGATGTTTCTTTTTAATCTTAGTTGCTAATTATGACATACAGAATTTTAAAAGTTTTATTTAGTCAACTCTATTAATCTTTTACTTAACCATATTCCTTTCATCCACCTTTCATTGTGTTTAAGCTTAGAAAACTCCCTGAAGTTAGCCATATTGTGAGTTTAAGGGCACAGTTCTCCAGTCTTTTGATCCCAACTACAAGTACAGAGCTTTCTCCAAACCACCCTCACATTTGATGATGCTTCACCAGAAAGACTCAGAGATATCATTGAAAATTACTGTTCTTACATTCTCACTTATTACAGGGAAATGATATAAATTAGAACCATTCAAGGTGGAAGAGACATAGAGCTGAGTCTAGGAATGTTCCAGGGGAAATTCCTGTCTTCCTCCAGATGTGTCACCAACCTCCAATCAATAAGTGACCATAGTCATGGGGTATTGCCAACCCAGGAAGCCCACCTGAGCTTCAGTCCAGATATTTTATCATTACATAGGCATGGTTGATTAATTCATAGCTTATTTCTTTGAAGCCAATCTCCAGCCCTACCCTGTTTCTGGAGATTGGCCTGACTTGTGCTTCAAAGCCTTAGTCTTCTAATCTAATAGTTGATCTTTTTGCCATGGCCAGCCCTCATACTAATCCTGTTGGGTGTGGTTGTCTCCACCCTCAGTCACCTTAAGAGTGTGGTTCACCATGAATAATAAAGACTCTATAATCACTCTGATTTTTAGGAGCTGCAGACAAAAGCCTGATCTCTTTTGAGGTGAGATTAAATTCTTGATTCCACAAAAGTCTTTCTCTTTCAGCTATTAAATAAAATTCAATATTTTCTGTCATTGTTTTTATATTTTTACTAATATTCTGTCATTACTTATTGAATTTTTCAGGAATTTAGTGCGGATGCTAAAGACAGAATTTTCATTTTCCTGCAAAGAGATAATCAGTTCCAGCACCATTTGCTAACTAATTCTTCCTTTCCTTACTGATGTTGATGCCTTATTTATTCTGGATACTGAATTTTTAAACTTCTATCATATTAATTAGATTAAATTAGAAAATAATAGTAGAAAGTACTCAATTTAGAACTATAATTTCTGAAAAAGAATGCAGTCAGATTATAAATGGCAGACAAAAAATCTCAAAAACTGTCAAACTGAGAGTCTACTGACTGGCAATATCTCTAAGCATGATATCTTAAAGACATTGCTATTTTACAGGCCAAACTGTACTTGATGTTTTGATATTTATAATGATACTCTAAGTTGTCAAGGAAAGGATGAAAGAAGTTTAACATATTTCTGTTTAACAAGACATGAAGATCCAGCAAAATGCTGTATGTGTTGACTAACAAGGAAAGATGTCTATGAAATCATTAAAGCAATAAAAGAAGCATGCAAGAAGCATAAGTTTTGGATGATGACATGTATATATTTTTCATAATATATGCATATGTTTAAAATGTGGAGAAAAAGCCCTGAAAAAACACCCAGCAAATTATGAGGAGGAGGACAGTAAAAGTAATGGTAGTGTGCCTTTATTTCTTACTTTTCTGTAGTCCTTTGATTTAAGAAAAACAAACACAAAAAACTCACGAGATTATCTTTTATAATTGAAAACTCTAAACACAGTATACATAGTGTATTGTAGAAATCAATCATAAACAAATAATTTCCATGTTGGAAGTTTAGCGCTGGAGAGTTCAGTTATGAAATTCTATTCCCTAGAAGTGCAGGTACATGAGATTAGTCTTTTTTATTTTATTTATTTATTTTTATTATTTATTTTTTTAAATTAAATCTTTATTATTCAGATTATTACATTTGTTTCTCTTTTTCCCCTCCATAGCTCCCCTCCACCCGGCTCCCATCCTTCCTTCTACCCTTACCTCCCTTCCGTTGACCTGATCAATAGGTGTATGATTTTTGTCCAGTCTCTCCCTGTACACCCCTTACCCCTTTCCCCTGAGAATTATCAATCCACTCCCTTTCTGTGATCCTGATTCTATTATATTCACCAGCTTATTCTCTTGATCAGATTTTTAATTCACTTAATTTTTAGATTCACTTGTGGATAGATACATATTTGTTGTTCATAATTTTTTATCTTTTACCTTTTTCTTCTTTCTCTTCTTAAAGAGTACCTTTCAGCATTTCATGTAATACTGGTTTGGAGTTGATGAACTCCTTTAGCTTTTTCTTATCTGTGAAGCTCTTTATCTGCCCTTCAATTCTAAATGATAGCTTTGCTGGATAGAGTATTCTTGGTTGTATGTTCTTGCTATTCATCACATTGAATATTTCTTGCCACTCTTATCTGGCCTGCATTGTTTCTGTTGAGAAATCAGCTGACAGTCATATGGGTGCTCCCTAGTAGGTAATGAACTGTTTTTCTCTTGCTGCTTTTAATATTCTCTCTTTGTCTTTTGCTCTTGGTATTTTAATTATGATGTGTCTTGGTGTGGCCCTCTTTGGATTCCTTTTATATGGGGTTCTGTGTGCTTCCTGGACTTGTAAGTCTATTTCTTTTACCAGATGTGGGAAGTTTTCAGTCATTACTTCTTTAAATAGGTTTTCAGTATCTTGCTCTCTCTCTTTCTCTGGCACCCCCACAATTCTGATGTTGGTACGCTTGAAGCTGTCCCAGAGACTCCTTACATTATCTTCACATTTTTGGATTCTTTTCTCTTCTTGCCTTTCCAGTTGAGTGTTTTCTGCTTCTTGATATTTCAAATTTTTACTTGATTCTTGCCTTTCTCTAGTCTGCTGTTAGGCCTCTGTACAATATTTTTTAATTCAGTCAATGTATGTTTAATTTTTAGTTGGTTCTCTTGCATCTCTAGTTGGTTCTTTTTTATCTTCTCTTGGGTCTTGCTAAATTTATCCATATTTTCTAGGATATTCTTGAAAAACCTTATAAGCGTGTTTTTGAACTCTATATCCAGTCATTTGTCTTCCTCCATTTCTTTTGTTTGTGATCCCTTCCCTTGTCTCAGCATTTTCACTATGCCTGGAGAACTTCTGTGTTGGATTCAGCCTTATGATACCAGACTTTGCAGAAGTCTCTTTGTTGAGCTTGGGATGGGTGGAGTCTCAGGGCTTAAGGGACCGCCTTGCCTTCCAGTCAGCCCCGCCCTCCATGGCCCTTGAGTCTCACGTGACTGGGTAATCACTGGAGCAGTCCCTGTGCGCGCGCTTGTGTTTTCTCTCGCAGTGCCTCTAGACCGCTGCCTTTCCAGCTCCCCTGTGCTCCAGGACCATATGAGTCTCGGTCCCCAGGGTTTCGCTGGAAACCAGGGTTTAGTGGAGTTAGAAGTGACGCAGTTGGGAGGGTCTGTCTCCCGCCCACTTGTGAAAGCCAGCGGCACAATCAGTAGTCGGTCCTCTGGGCAGTGCTGTGCGCGCCACCAGCTTCTAATCTTTTGCGACTCCCCTAAATTTCCGTGCACTTCTCCCTTTTCACAGTCCAGACTTCCCCCATATGAGTTTCGGGTGGATCTGGGGTTTAGTGTCATAGGATAAGGGGTTTAATGCCATTGAGAGTGTCTGTCTCCCTCCCTCCAGAGAAAGCCAGTCAGGTTCCCCAGTACCCACTCTCTCCATGCTTGCGTCTCCGTACCTCAGCTTTTTGCAGCTCCTCTGGGTCTCTCTGAGCCCCACTCTTTCATTCTAGTTGTAGAATTTCCACTCAGCCAGCTTTCCTGTGGTTCTGGATAATGTCCATTCTGTCTTTTAGTTGTAGTTTTGCAATTGTTGTGCGAGGCAGCAGTATTGGTGTTTACCTATGCCGCCATCTTGGATTCCCCCGAGATTAGCCTTTGTTAGTATTAAAAAAGACTTTTATGAAAAAGGTTTTATAACCAAGAAACATTAATTATTTTTAAATAAACGAGGCCTTTATAAAGGTTTATTTATGTACTAGTTTTTTTATGAGTATATTACAGCTTCTACTTATTAGGATTTTTTATTTTATATTAGTGAAAATAAATTTTTATTTCTTTTAATCTAGAAACCTGGGACTCCATAGTTCAGAATTAAGAGCTTAAATGAGGGAATCAGAGAAGGAGTCAGAAATAGGTAACATATCAAGAAACTTTCTTCAACAACTCACCAGCAGCACCTGATTAGGGATCCAATTACAAAGTCGCGAATAGAAACAATTACCATGGAATTACCTAAAGCAAATATAAATTTCCTGAGACATTGTGGTTGGGATCAGCATGCTGGGATAAAACAAAATAGACCAAGATTAAGCTAACTGACTCTGAAGCAGGTTACTGAGAAGCTGGGAAAATTCCTTGGCAAATTGAAGGGGCACTGAGACAAATGGCTGAACAAAAAGTGGAGCAATTTACAGCCAGCTAATAAATCGCAAGATCTTATCTTCCCTAGCCAAGAACCCTTAGGAACAAATGGTTTACACTTTCTGTTAGCAGACCCACCTAGGTCCTGGTCCCTCTTCAGTGACATTCTTCGAAGATGAAACTAACCAGAGAATGACTATGACCGTCCCTTCCTCTCCCAGTCCCTCCCCTTCCCCTTCTAGTCCCTCCCCTTTCCCCTCCCCAGCTATGTGCTCATTTTGATGAATCTGCATCTGAAAGAACACACCTGGATTGCTGATGGGTATTCTATTCAGATTCACTCCTGAGACCGCCCCTAAAATTTCACCTGTAGAAAACATAAAAACTCTTAGGATAAAGGACCCCAATGTGCATCCTCTCTCTTGAGCACACCTGTGCCTTCCCCCCACTTCTTTCCTTAGACATGTATCTACTCTTTTTCTCCTAAGTTTTAAGGGTTCCCACAGGACTTGCAACCAGGAGAACAGCAGGCATTGGCAGCTTGTCCTGGGCTACCCCCTGAACCTGTCTCTGAGAGCCCTCCTTTTGCCTCCTCTAACTTGTTCCCTGAGTCTGCACTTCTGCCTCTCTGACTTTTTCCCTAAGAGGCTAAGGCAGCTTGACTCTTCCTCACATTTCAGAAGGCCGAGGCAGCTCCACCTAGGCTCACCCCTGTTGCTATGATCTTGCCTCTCCTACCTTCAGCCCTTCCTTGGTTTCACTTCTCCAGCTTTAATAAATGTACCCTCAAAATCAACTGGACTCTTGTTGTGAAATCTTTCCTGCACAAAGTCGAGAACCCACCCATGCCAGAGCACGCCAGGAGGGACCTGCCTCAGTCCCCGTCCCTTTCCCGTGACAAAAAACAATTAGAAATTGTGCCTCAACTCCTGAGGCTTTGAGGGAGTGTAGGAACCAAAGGTGAGCAAGTGTACAGCTTAGGGTGCCAGCCGGAAATACATGGCACACTCAAAGGCATGGGTACATTGTTTAATGAAGGGACTACTAAAGGGTATTCAGGTTTAAGAGAATCATCAAGATTCCTGACCTGCAATAGCTGTGACTCTTACCATCTCCAGGCCTAATAAAGGAAAGGAAAGAGTAGCTATAAGACATTTGATATTATTATAAGAGAGCTGTCCCAACAGAAACCCGGCCTGTAGAAGAGGAGGGCAGCAACTGTCAAACCCCAGGCCAGCGGGAAATAAACCCTAACCTTTTTTCCTTTTTCCTCCTAATGATCTCCCTTCAGTGTCTTCTATTGGCCAAACCCCCAAAGTAGCTGAAGGGCAAGGCAACCTCTTTGATGCAGCCCATAAAGTTAGATCAGCGAGGTCAGGAGGGGCAAATCAAGCTCATCTACAGCATCTGATGACCCAGAACAGTCACTTCCGGGTCATCAGATGCCCTGGATAGCCCAATGAGAAGCCCCATTCCCTAAGTGCCAGTTAGTAAAAACAGGAAAGGAGAAGGCAAAGGGAGAGCAGATGTCTTTTAGTAATTAAAAAACGATGACACTTCTTAGCTGATTGTTCTCAGGTACTTTCAAAATAGTACAGAACACTATACATTTTACTGTCACTAAATTAACATAATCAGGATTTTACATGATAGAGTACTTTTTCTTAGAATTTATTTGAAGAGAAATAAATCATGCCTGGGCTTATACTAGGCAATGGCAATATAGATTGCTAAGACAGTATTTTTTTCCCCTTTGAGTCCATAATCCAGTATAGGTCAGAGCTGTGCATCAAAAACTTAGAGTATGACAAAGTACTATACACCTTTCATTATTTTACATAGATTTGAGAACCTACTATGTGTCAGGCAAAGTACAAAGTTACAGAGTGCAGTGGAAACAGGAGAAACCGCCGCCTCCTGAGAAGTCAGAGAGAAGTCTTATAAAATGAGTGCACCTTTGGTAGCATTGAGCCATTGAGTTGTACAATTTTGTGTTTTGTTTTTTTCTTACCTGGTCTCTTATAAATCATAGGTATTAACACTTAGCTATAAAAAGGAATGGTATCTACCTGAATAATAAAGTCGTTTTAATACAGCTATTGAAAGAGTATTTATCATTGCCTTATTAAATATGGAGAAATAAGTGTGCCATTTTTTCCAAATGGTTTCATTTGCTCATGTTTTCTTTGTTGACCCAAATGAATGAAATTAGAATAAACAATCTCTAAGTCATTTGTAATCATGAGCTGATTAATGGAGTTTGGTTTCATAGCCATTATTCATTCACGAACACCTGATATCTTTCCCATAAACAAATTGTGTTTGTCCAAATTAAGAAATTAAATGGAGCATTTGATGAGTTTATGATTGACCCTTCTAACTCAGAGCCCATTAGTCAATGTCGTTATCATAGAAAACTGTTTGACTAATGTGCTGTCTAAAGAACCATGTGGATTTATTATGACTTCTGATTAATGCTTGCTGCAAGCCAAACTACTAGATTATAATAATTTTTTGATTCTCATTTTAGCAGTCATTGAAGAATTTCATCTCTGATGAAATGCGCGTATGTCCCATTAGATTTAGAGATGATTACAAGGTATTGAGCAGATAAATTTTAAAAGAATTATATATTTTAGAAAGCATAGAGACTATATGCTTTTGAAAGGTAATGCTTTTAAAAAGCTTTTAACTTTGTGACTATAAGCTTTCTCTTTTCGGGTAAAAAGCCATTATTTAGATTTTTTTTAAACTAGAACTTATTAAAAAAGAATAGGAGGTAGTGTCTCCCATGTTAACACTGCACGATTGTGAAGAAACTTAGGATCTCAAATATAGCCAAGTTGTTCTTTAAACGGGGGGTGGGTTTTAAGTTCCCAACTTTTGGCTTTGTCAGAACCCATCTGATTAACAGAGGGCACAGACCATATAGATATGAAGGGTTTATAGTCTTTGTTGTGAGGTAGACTGACATATCTGCCTCTTAAATTAGGGAAGGAGAAAGTAGTTGCAAACAAAAACGAAAAAAAAAAATTGGGAGGGGGGAATCTCTCTGACTTTATCATGAAAATTGTGATGGCCCACCAGTTTTTCTCTCATGAACACCCTGATTTTATTAGGAAGATAAAGCAACCAACACCAGATACTGTGCTATCACATACATTATTTCATTTAACTTAGAGTAGAGTGTAACCATGCTAACGAGAATAGAGCAAGGAGTGTGGAGAAAGCTATTTTCTTTTTATTTCCTTGAACGTCTTAAGATCTGCCAAAATTAGGAATGATTTCCCTTTTAAGCTAGGCTGTACTTTGATTGATTTACTCTTAAGAGAATAAAGTTTTAGGACATCAGAGGAAAAGGGCAGTTAGATTTTTACTGATTGTAACTTCCTGTATAAACCAATAGTAAGAAGCTGCTTCCTGCCTTTGCCAAAAATGGGAATCCTTGCTGACCATGCTGTTGAGGGACTTTCATAAAACTAACACTTACTGAGTATTTACTGTGTGCAGAGCATTCTATTAAGTTCTTCCCATATAAAGTCCTAATGACAGCCGTCTAGGAGAGGAACTATTATATCTTTATTTTGAGGTTTAAAAATCTGAGGCATAGAGAAGTGCTATCACTTCCCTAGAGTCACACAGCTCCTTAAGTAGTTGAGTCTGTACTATATTCTTAAAAAGTTCTTAAACCCTCAACTGGGAGTTTTAGATATATCTCATACGTTTATGCATGAAAAATTTACTTCTGTTTAGTTTGGAATGCATTGCAGTTATGTAGATAAAGAGGAATCAGCAAAAACAGGTAAGTATTGACTAGTAGGTTTTAGCTCCAAGAAAGGATTACAAAGAATAGCAAGGCAGTCTGAAGGAATGAAGTAGAATATAATGGAGAAATAAAGGAAGTGGGGCTGGGGGGAAGAAATGGAAATCTATCACTGAAGGAAAATGGTCAGGATCCAAGGTAGGGCTGGGACTGTGCCCGCAGTTTTTCTTCATCTTCCCCTTGCTACTGATTCAGCTGTGTCCTCCTGGCCCCAAATTCATATGCTGAAGACCTAGCCCCCAATTCTATCTAATAAAGAGGAATATGCTAATTGACCCTTACATCATTGCAAAGATGGTACCTACAGCCAATAAGGAGGGAATATGCTAATTGACTGTCCCACCCTCAAATATGGCAGCAGCCATAGCCACAAAATGGTGGTGCCCAATACCCTCAGCCCCGCTGGGGTGGCAGGCGCACGGCAAGGCCAGGCTCACCCCCAGGCGGGCCCAGCCACTCCATGCACCTGCCTCTGGAGTCCCCCAGTCCCCTCAGTCCCCGCAGTTGCCCAGGGCCGACCCCGAGGCACAGGCAGTTTCAGATGTCAGTTGCCCAGTCGCCCAGGGCTGCCTGAGGCTTGTGCTGCCAGCTGTGGCAGCAGCAGAGGTGTGATGGAGCATCGCCTTCCCCTGATCACTAGGTCTCTTTCCCCTGAGGCATCCTGGACTGTGAGGGGGCAGGCTGGGCTGAGGCACACCCCTCCAGTGCATGAATTTTCATGCCCGAGGCCTCTATTCTAATGATATTTATAGATGGAGCCATTGAGAGACAGTTTTAGGCGAGATAATGAGGGTGGGGGCCCTCATTAGGATTATTGTCCTTATTCCAAGAGGTGCCAGAGAACACGTTCTCCCCGCCAGTCCTCCAACCCCCAAGTCCTCCTCCCCGCCCATAAGAAGATAAAGCCAGAAGATGGCTGTCTACAGGCAGGACAAGAGCTCTCACCAGAAATCAGCCATGCCAGAACCCTGATCTTGTACTTCTAATCTTCACAACTGTTATTACGATCTTCTTAGGAAAAAAGTGAGAGTTTAGGCTGCGTGTGATTTAAAAAAAATCAATAAGCACAGATAAGTTGAATATATAACTGGTAATGGGGGGGTAGATTCTTTGAATGTCCTTTTCCATTTGTCTTAAGACGCAAGGATTTTTCATATATGAATTGTGTGCTTAGTTAGTAGTTATTAATTTTATATTATTTCAAAAAATTACCTATTGAGAGAGTCTTGAGACTTCTTGTCTGAAAATAGATATGTTTATCTACACGTAGACATTTTAAGTCCATTTATATGTTAGAAAAATATTGCTGTATTGGAGTGACTTCCTTGTTTTGCTGTCTAGTCTAAAATAAATAACCAATTAAAATTTGTATTTTTGTGAATGGAATAGCACCACATTTTTATTACTGTGGACATATTCATTATCAACTCTTTTTTTCCTTGATCTTAGAAATACAAATATTAGAATTTGAGTTCTGTTCCTTTTTTCCTAAAATGTAAATGGTCCAATATCTCTGCATATTTATTGTTATCATAGCCTTCACATTTCATTTCCCTGAACCTTCTTTATCTGTAGAATATAGGGTTACATGGGAGTGAAAGAGTACTTCCCCTTCCTGCTGAGTGCTTCCCCATCCTAATGGGAAAGTGTTCTTTCTTTCATCTGATTATTTGTGATATACAAAGTATGACATGGTCACTTATTTTGGAAATTATTTATTCTTAAATGTTATAACTTATTATTTAATGTGCCTAAAGACCATAGTTTCAGACTTAAAAAAATTTATTACCTACCATAGTGAGGTCATAGAAAAGAATAATTTTATTACCCATAGTAGTACATGAAAACAAAATGAGTAATTTGAACAAATAGTGAACTAGGAAACAATTTATTTATAAAAAAAAACAACATGAAGTACATTTTATTTTTTGGTTTACATAAAAAATATAGTATAAACCAATTCATGTGAAATTACATTTGTTGGTGATATTTTCATTTTTTTAAAAATGCAATGCTGGGTGGGGTTTCTTTTTTAGTTTATACTAACATTGAGAAGCTCTGCAGAAATAATAGTCATGACTGCAAAGTAGACTAAAAGAATTTATTGTCATATTTCTAGCTTTGTGATAAGATAAAGCCATAAATTACAATGCTTTTTCTAAAAATGGTGTCACAAAGAGAAATAATGTGAGTGGAAATTTCTTATCCCAGATTATTCTGAGATTAAATTGGTAAATCACAGAGTTCTTTGAAAAGAAAAATTTGGTTCTTCATTTTTCAAACTTTCTGAGCTTTACCCCAATTGAGTATTTTGGAGCACATAAAGTGAATATTCAGTGTTAAATTACATATACATATATTTGCAGATTTTTAGAATTAAGCAACATTTATCTAGCATTTCTATAATTTCTAAGATTAACTGTTAAGGATAATTTACATTATATCAACTGAATTATCCAAATAGGAATTCTGAAAAATTAGGAAAATATATATTAGGATTATGTCTGATAAACCTGTCTCACTCTATGAATAATATAAGCAATTACAAACCATTAGTCATATCTGTACTAATGAAAGCCTAAGGTGGTGGCTTGCAATCACGTCATCACAAGATGGCTGCCCCCATGTCGTCTCAAGATGGCTGCCCCCATGTCATCATAAGATCAAGGGAGGGTTGTTGGGGGCCATTAGGCCAGCAAGGAAGGGCAGTTGAGGGTGAGATCAGGCCATCAGGGGAAGGCAGTTGGAGGCAATCAGGCTGGCACAGGAGGGAAGCTGGGGGCAATATGGCTGGCAGGGGAGGGCAGTTGGGGGCAATCTGGTCAGAAGAGGAGGGTAGTTGGGGGCAATCTGGCTGGCAGTGGAAGGCAATTGGGGGCCATTGTGCTGGCAAGGGAGGACAGTTGGGGGCTGTCTTGTCAGCAGGGGAGGGTAGTTGGGGACGATCTGGCTGGCAGTGGAGGGCAATTGGGGGTGATTGGGCTGGCAGGGGAGAAGTCAGGCATCAAGCAGGTCAGCAGGGGAGTGGTTAGGGGATGATCAGGCTGGCAAGCAGAAGTGGTTAGGGGCAATCAGGGAGGCAGCAGGCAAGCGGTTAGGAGCCAGCAGTCCCGGATTGTGAGAGGGATGTCCAACTGCCAGGATTGGCCCTAAATGGGCAGTTGGACATCCCCAAAGGGGTCCCAGGTTGGAGAGGGTACAGGCTGGGTTGAGGGACCCTTCCTTCCTCCCCCATAATCAGTACACGAATTTTGTGCACGGAGCCTCTAGTTCAATTATAAAACTTTTAGTCAGAGATTTCCATTTTCATTGGGGTCTTTTCTATGTCATTAGGTTTTAGAACATTTCAACTTTTGACCTAGAATACAGATCCAATAATTTGGGAACTTTTAAAAGAACTAGTATTATCAAGTGAATACTATTTGCTTGGAAATAAATTAAAATAGCCTACAAGTCAAATAATAGTGATAACATACTTAGATAGCTTCTTTAATTTATAATATATATATATATATATATATATATATATATATGTATTTTTTTTAAGCCAACTGGAGTATAAGAATGAACTATCTACTTTAAATTCATTGGTCATCTATAGTGTTCATATATAAAATTTCATAGTTCGCCACTGGAAAGGATGCCGTAATATCTTTATTATTAAAACACTGAAATGAGGAAGAAAAAACCCTTGTGTTTTCAATTACAGAAAATACTTTAAAATATTGATATTGCATATATTCTAAATCTAGACAAAATATTCAGAAAACCTTTTAGCTTGTGAGCATGAATAAGGATAAGAATTTAGTTGGAAAACAAAAGGATAATTTTTCTTTTTGTGTCAATAGCTTTAAAATGTATGTTTAAAAAAAACTTGATTTGACATATAAAATGGACCTTTGACATGTAAAATGGACTTTTCAAAATTAGGTGGCTATATGTCCTCACTAGACATTCTTAAGACATTTCAAAGACATTAATATGTGGGTACACACACACACACACACACACACACACACACACATACACACACACACACTGAAAACAGCCATGATGATAAAAAGAATGCACAAAAGCATAATCTATCATTTTGGCAGGCTAAGAAACTTTGTTTAATATGCTTGAAGTGCCACATAAGTATGAAAAAATCATCAGTGAAGTGAAGTAAATAATTATATTGGAAGGCAATATTTATCTAGCGCACTAATCCACTTTGTTAATATTTGCAAACATTAGCTGTTTGCTATGAAGCTTCCTCATACTTATTTGAATATATACATATATTTCATCAGACATGAATGTAAAGGTTTCTTATATGCATTAATTTCGGTCTGGTTTTCATTAAAATTGTAGATAAATTATTTTGCTGTTAAAAATTTATTCCTACACATAGTGAAATCGCTTTAAACAATATAATGAACTTTAATAACACATTTGTAGAAAAAATAATATTTGATATACTAGAATAATATCACTCAACATTATGTATTCTTTTATTATTTTCCAAACATATTTTCTTAGGTCATTTCATGTTTCTCTTGCACTGTCATGAAATAGAGGTAGCTACTAATAGTCCCACTTTTAAACTTGAGGACATTAGGCTTAGAGAAGTTAGAGGAGTTGTGAAAGTTCTCATTGATTGAAAATGGCAACATAAGTGGGACTCAATAGTAAAGGTAGATATATTTTGACAATTTATCAGGCATTATGGGAAAGAGACAACATTTATCTTCAATGTTATTGTTACCTTTGAGGATTTTTGTGGCCAAGTTAGAGGAGCAGACATAAATACAACTATATATAAGTCAGAGTTATCGTACAGTGATGGCTAAGGACAAAGGGTTATACTATAAAGAATGACTAGTTCTAACAGGAAATTGGGAAGAATAAGTGAAAGTACGGATAATAGTTAAAGGATGATGTTGCCCCCTTTTCTTATAATTTCCTAGACATTTTACTTGTCCAGTGTAGATTTCCCCACTGATCAGAAATGTGCATCCCTCTTTCATCAAGTGTATGTTTTCCTAAGGTTCTCACTTCTCCAGAAAAAGAAGCTATGTCTATATGTCCCACATCTTTTTCCTCTGATCAGTATTCTCATTCACTTGATTGGTGGGTTGTTTTTTGTTTGTTTTTGTTTTTGTTTTTAGTAAGAAAGAATATTCTTGCCCTAGAGTATAATAATAACCCAAACAAAATAATGCTTAATATTTACTGAACAATTCTGTGCCAAGCACTCTTGTAGATACTATATAATAATTTATTTAATCTTATTTAGTCAACCCTATAAGTGGATACTATTACCTCCATTTTATGGATGAGGAAATAATGGCCCAGAGAACATTACTAGTATTACACACCTAGAAACTAGGCTTTTGATTATTCCTACAATGTATAAAGACTTAATGTGCTGAGTGATTTTTAACTTAAGAAGGAAAAGGGGACTGGTGTGACTTATTTCTAGGTGGTGGTTCTCAATTGTGTAGGTCCTACTGGTTTCTTTTTTGACAGATATTCCATAACACTGTTTTTCTTTCCTGAAATAAAATTTGTAGAGAATATAACTTACCTACACACACAATTTTTTTAATCAGTGCAGTTTTCTTACTAATATGAGGGAGACATACAAGGAAAGTAACTTGTTATAAAGTATTTTGATTTGTTTATAACTTGGGTACAACTATCATAGGAAACAAAATACTAGTAGAGTTGTCAAATATAAAAGATACTTATAATAAATAAGTTTTCATTAAACAATTTAAAGAAGACAACAAATTATTCCATGTGATAAGCATGGAGAAATAAAAGAGAAAAGTGTTTGGATGACCATTAACATAAAATACTACTATTTTCTTTTAAAATATTTTCCTGTTTAACAGTCTCTTTCTTTGGAAACAAATGTTTGGAGCCTAATAGGTACACTAATAACTATTAAATTGTGAACAAAAGTATAAAGCCCAATTTCAAATATTCAACTAAGTATTTTGAACTTGTCCTTAATATTTGACATTTTGAAATAAGGTTGTACATATATATACTAGTACATACACACATGTACATAACATGCATACACATACAAAAAACCATGCATGAATGAATGATATAGCATAAGTGCAGATTAATACAAGCGTGTTGTATCATGACAACTCACATTTCATTAATACAATGTCCTTGGTAAGTAACCTGAAATGGTGGAGAATAGTGATTAGTCAAGCTTTGAACAAAGAAAAGTATAATATGTTTATATGTTTTTATACATAATTAGATTCTAAATTCAAAAAAATTATAAAAAGGATTTTCATCTATGTGTATGTCTGATAGGACATGCCAAGACATGGGGTGATTTTTCTAGAGCAGCACAGGAGCTCTGGCATCCTCGCCTATGCCCACTTAGTGCCAGCTGCTGCTCCCGTCACTCTAGATTTCCAAAGTGCCCTTCGGACTGACGGTACCTGCACCCACCATGTTCTGGACTTTTCGTTTTGTTTTGTTTCCTTGTGGAAAAATATGATTTGATATGGTAAATATGCTTAGCGGTCTTGTTGTGCCGTAACGCAGAGGAGTAACTGCGGGATGGTAATTTCAGGGCCCAGGGCCAGATGCAGGGAGATTTCCCTCTCCCTTTGAACCCCATCCACGAAGTGACAGTTGTGAGAGTGTTGGGCAGGCCAAATTAAGTGCCTCCGGGCCCATGGCCAGGTGATTAACAGGACCAATAGGAAAATTCTAAACCAAAAACCTTCCCATGGAAGAAGAGTGAATTCAAAGCTGCAAAAGTGGTCCAGGGAAGTGGAGCCTGGCCAGGCCAGGTTTACCGCAGCTGTATTCTCAGCTGATGGTGGTGGAGCCGGCCACAGCCTGGCCCCAACCTGGGAAGTGGACAGTCAAGAGAGCTGGAGTGAGGGGCAGCATGTGTCCTGGTTGTAGCAGTTTATATGTTTGTCAAATTTTATGTAACAATAAAAGATATCTTCAAATAACAAACCAAAACCATGTCCAATTGAAAACAAGGAACTAAGTTTAATGATGGCATTAACCAGCCATATATTGATTTTTGTAATAGCTATTTTATTGAGCATTTATAATTTACTAGGCATTGTACTAACCAGCTTATGTATAATTTCTCTTTTCTAACAATGATATTATGAAGTAAACAGGACAATATTATTGTTCCCAGAGTATGAATAAGGAAACTGAGAAGTAGAGAGGTTGAATAAAAGTCAGGCATGAGTAGTAGTTATCAAAGTGACTCATCAAAAAAGTTATTTCTAATTTTAAGTTATTAAAATATTCTGTGTACAAGTGATGAGTAGATTTGTGTACATTGTAATCTTGATACATACACAGTGATGAGGGCCTCTGAATATTCAAAAATATTTAATGTAAATGACCCATTCTTTTTTATTTGTGTGCAGTATTAAATATATTCCAATAATTGATGTTATATATTTTTGTGTAATAGATATGTCTTGAAGTGCAAATAACAGTTGCATATCTCCTTTATATAGCCACATGAAAATTAAATATAAAGGGTTATTCTTATTGCATGAGACAAAGTAATAAATGTGTAATATTACTTGTGTATATTTATAATATACTGTGATTATATCAGTGCTGCACTTATTGTTTTAAAACTGTTCTTTATTCTCTATTCTCTCCTTTTAAGAGAGGCTGTATCTTCCATAATTATTTGTTCATTTTTTATACTTTTTGAGCAATTAATCCTTTTACCTGTTTCATCTATCTTCTTGGTAGTTATAATGAGTCATAAATTGGTGTTCATAAAATTGACATAGTAGAAGAACATTTCTTGTTACCTTCTGGCCTTGAGTCTTTTCTCATCTCAGAGCAGGGGACATCCTTCATATGATGGGGTGAAAGCATACCTGCTGAAAATGTCTACAGATTTCCAGGAGAAAGAAGAGCTATCCTGGCCAGATTCCCACGCTCACATAACTTGTACTCCAAGTGAAAATGCCAAGAGGTAGAAATAAGACCCTTTCTCTCAAAGTGCTTGGCTCTCTTTATTTTCTTGCTAGGAGCTGACTCTGGGGTCTTGGAGTTTACCATTGACAGACAAAAACTTAAAGTTGGATTACTCAGAGATGATATTAGTGATAGGTGTCTTCCTATGCTCAGGCCTACTCCAAAGCCAGGCAGAAGTAAGAAAATTAATTGAGTGCCATTTTGAGTTTGTAAGAAGGTATTTTGTGGGTCAAGTCAGAGTTAAATGAAGCTTTGACATTTCAAAAATATCTAGTTTTAGGTATTTTTCACAGGTCACTGGAGGCACATCCATTCAATTATAAATACAATATAAAGTAGGAATCATATCTAATAAAAGAGTAATATGCAAATTAACGGCACCTCTGCTACACCCACAAGCCACGCCCACTAGCCAATCAGAGAAAGTATGCAAATTAACCAAGATGGCTGTGGCCACAGAGAGAGCAGGACAGAGGCTTGGGTTGCCCCTAGTGATGGAGGAAGCTAAGCTTTCCACAAAGCCTGGCTGGAGGAGGTTAAGGCAACAAAGTTTGAATGACTGTGCCAGCAGAAGGTTTGGCTCTGCTCTAAGCTACAAAGTTTCAGTTGTAGAAAATAAATCCCAGATACCAGGGCCTCCGCTTGGGTGGCTGGGGGGGCATGGCCAGCCTCCAAACCACCACAGGCCCCTCACCCAGGCCACCCCACACCCCAAGGGAACACCCACTCTGATCCAGGACACCCTTCAGGGCAAACCAGCTGGCCCCCACCTGTGCACCAGGTCTCTATCCTAGCTAATAAAAGAGTAATATGCAGATTGACCATCATTCCAACACACAAGATAACTGCCCCCATTTGGACACAAGATGGTCACCATAAGATGGCCTGCAAGGGAGGGCAGTGGGAGGTGATAAAGCCTGCAGGAGAAAGAAGTTAGGGATGACCAGACCCACAGAGGAGGGAAGTTGGGGGTGACCGGGCCTGCAAGGAAAGGCAGTTGGGGGTGACCAGGCCCACTGGGTAGGGGCAGTTAGGTGCAAAAAGGCTGGCAGGGGAGTGTTTAGGGTGTTATCAGGTTGGCAGGCAGAAGCGGTTAGGGGCAATCAGGAAGACAGGCAGATGAGCAGTTGGGAGCCAGCAGTCCTGGATTGTGAGAGGATGTCCAACTGCCTGTTTAGGCCCATTCCTACCTCAAAGGGTCCCAGATTGGAGCGGGAGCAGGCTGGGCTGAAGGACACCACTACCTCCTGCCTTAATTTCATGCACCCAGCCTATAGTCATTTATAATATAAAATGCCCAGAGAGAAATAAGCCTTTATAAGCCAGAATTCTGAAAGAGGTGCTGTTTTGCTATTTTGCCCATCTAGAAACCTTGACTTCGGCAATAAGATAATATCTGCTAATTCTGTTAATTGAAGCAAACAATATTGTGAAAGGTTCTTTAACTTTAAGATGAAATGGTAAAAGGCTTTGTGGGGAATGACTGAGCTCACCCATTAGAATAAAAACATATAATATACTCTGCATACATTGGTATATACATATATCATGTTCTATAACAAAATATATGTATATATAAGGGATTTTGATACCAATTCTGCCTTCTCACTAATTAACAAGTGAATGAATGCCCTTTAATACTGTGGTTAAGAAGATAATTTTGAGGTCTCTCTCTTTCTCTCTCTCTCTCGCTCTCGCTCTCTCTCTCTCATTTTCGTTTTTGTTAGGGAAACAAGTCTCTGGCTTATATTCATACTATGGGAAAGGACATTCTTCTGAGTGAAAATTGGGTTGCATGAGAAATAAAATAAACTGGCTAAGAAATTGCATATTCTGAGGATTCTCTTTACTTCCTAAACTAAAGGATTGATAAATTGTATAATTATTTTAAGATCAGTATCTGCAACTGCTTCTCCTTTTAAAAATAAGGCATTTCATAAACTTAACCAAGTGTACAGATTTCACAGGTGTCATTTCTGAATCATTTTAGATTTTCCTGCAAGTAAAGAAATATACTTAATATGTTGATAGGGAAAATAAGATATTTGGGGCGGGGGGAGCTAGCAATCTGGATCTGTGCCAGTACCCTAATGCACATTCTTGTTAGCCTATAGTCTGGTCACTGTCCCTGTAATTACCTGGTCCTGTAGGACCTGTTTGTGTAAGCACTGCCCCCACCCCAGCATATGGGGCTCTTTGTAAAGCCTGCAAAAGGTCCGGAAGTATAATCCCATATTTGGGAGACAAAGGACTGGGGAAATATAAAAAAAGGAAAGCCTCCTTCATACTGGGACTCAGGATTTTAGAGAAAGTCTCCCCTGAGTCCTCTGCCGGTACCTGTGAAATATCTGGCAATAAATGGGTTTTTCTTTGCCTCCGGTACTCCTCCCTATTTTCTCAGTCCCTGGTAAATTCCGTAACAGTGTAAGATGTGATATATAAGATGTTTATGTTTAATAATTGTACATAATAAAGAGGTATGGAGAGCCACCGAAAACTATGTGTTAAGGGGTTTGGCCAGTTCACAGAAACAAATCACCTTGAATTTCAGTTCAAAATAAGACCGTGGCTTAATTACCAAGTAATGACCATTTTTTTTAACCCTTATTATATGTAGATAACCTTACTATACGTAAACGGGTACTAAGTATATGGAAATGAGCAGTTTGCACTCTCCGTGTGAAGATAACGTCTGTACTAAGTGTCACAGCGCTTTCTACAGGTGTGGAGGGAAAGGAAGAGTGGGAAGTTGTCCAGGAAAAGTGAATGGAGCTGATGTCAGATCTCGGCTGTGAAAGTAAAAAGGAATTCCCCAGCAGGCTTGTTTTTGTTAGAGGAATCTACCTTGAGTAACTGTCGCTAGTTTAATGACTTCTATGCTTCCACTATTTAGTTGACATTTGCTGCCCTTAGAATTTGACCATCCAGTTTCTTCCCCAGCCAGAAAATATCTTACCAAGAGCTTTTTCTCTCTCTACTGCTAAGCTTATAGTTGATTTATTGAAAGCAGCACATCAGTCCATCCAGGCTACTTTTTATAAACTTTGTGCATTCACATTTATACTGACAGTAATTTGAAGAGAAGTATAGGCAGAGTATAATCAATACTCAACATTTTAAGGCAAGTAAATCTTTAAAGATTTTCTTTAAAAATGTTTATTACTTATATGGTTGTTATAACTTTAAGAGCTGTATTATGTATTTCATAGACTTAAAAAACTTTCCCTAGAATATTTGCTATGTAATTAGTCCAGTAGCTCCAAAATCAGAACATTACCAAGGAGGATCATTTTGTTTCTGTAAGTCATCAATGGAGTAAAAAGTAATTTGATAGAAGTAGAATTATCTTATATTCCTTATCATCTACTTCAATGTAGTCATTTATAATTTTGTATATTAACAAACATTAATATAAGCTATATGGTAGGAAGTTTCTTTTTAAATCAGAATATATAAATTAAATAAGAGCATTCGCCCTTTGCTTACCCTCCTACTTCTATCAAAGGCACATGCTGTTGGGACCAATTAGTTATCATTTATGCTTTTTTTCTGTTTTCCTCATTGGTTGGATCTAGATTTGCCTTTAAGCTGTGTGAATGTTATTGACATTTTCTTCAAAGGCTCAACTAGAACCAGATGATAAAATGAGTTGTGCTCTCCAGCTGATACATTCAGCTGTTTGTAGGTGATTTTGTTGGGCTGTAACAAAATAAAGCCTAAAGCTTCATATTAACTGTGCTGTTTATATGGGTGCTAATACACTTTGAATAAAACCCTCAATTACGAAGTATTTTTGAGTCCTGACAAGACAGTCCCATGACATTAATGGTATCTTTATAACCTTTTTAACTTCTTGTTTCTCTGACAGAGCTCTACAATAACAGCAATGGGTTTGCCCTTGGCAAGCAAAAACTCATTTTGAAAGGATAATAGGTATTCTCTATTTAGATAGCTGGCAATAAAATTTCTCTGAATGAGATTTTCCTGAGAAACTATAAACTGATTAAATTACTTTCTTTTAATGGACTGGAAGAGCGTGTAATAATAGTTCCTTGAAGCTTTGCATCCAATGTCTTGCTTCCTTTTTTAGTGACACAGAAGCAGCCTGGTTTTGGTGAATTATGGAGGTTGGTAGAAATTATTCTCCATTGTATAGCTTATTCTCGATTTTTTTCTAAGTTAAAAAAAAAGAGAGGGGGTATTTCTGTGAAGATAAGCAGGATGTGATCAGTAATGGATCTGTTTACTTCAAACTTTATTTTTCAGTTAGAAATAAAATATAGCCGTCATTTATGCCTCAAGAATTTTGTTTTTGGGAAGTACACTCTAGCGGAGATATAAACGTAGAAGGCCACCCTGTTTTTCTTCTTCATATTTTTGCTTGACTTATTTAAAATAAAGAAAAATCAATAAACCGTTTTGTCTAAAGGCTGAAATTGAAGTTATTTTTACTATATTGATTATTAATGCATATGTTATATTTTATGAGCAACTTAAGATATTTTTGTTTAATGCTTATTAATTTGGACCTTATAAAATTTAACATGTGAATCCATGATATAGAGTACATATAAGAAAGAAATGTATATTAGTATTGATAAAAAAGAAATTCTTAAGATATACTTAATTATTATAAAACTTTATTAAAGGGCTTCTCAAAATTCCACTTACTGTGAATTTTGTCAATAAATGTCAAATAAGAAAAATAATTTATATTTCTTGATTTAAAATGTGAAAACTTAAATAAAATATACTTGCTAATTCATACTCTAAACATTTTTCTCTGAAGACAAATCCATTATGGTCCTTGGGGGTGACAGCTTGCAGAATATCTTTCAAGGCCATGAATTTTGCACAGAAGTGCATCAAATTCAGTATTTTTATTCGCAGTCAGAATTTCATATTTGTCACCATAATAAAATTGTGATTGAAATGGGACCTTGAGTGTCCTGTCCTTATGTGAAGTACTTTGAATTTGAATATCACACAGATCCTAACTTAGAGCACATTTATTTTCTCTTAAGCCTTTGGCACTGACGTGTCCGTTGCTGGCATTGTTTTTCATTCCAGCAAGTCTGTGCTGTTGGCACCAATAGGTACAAGGGACACTAGTCTTGGTAGTAAAGAAATGGAGAGAGAAATATCTGTCTTCCCCTCTCAGTGATCTGTTTCGGATCATTACTATAAGCTATAAACTTCATATTTAGCTCTTATTGGGTCAATTACTTTGTCATTGTGCAATTTCTCCCTCAGTTCTCAGTATTATAATAAATAAACATCAGTGAAATATTGTAAAATAATGGGTTGCCTTTAAATTTACTGAAATTTGTTCTTGAGTGGATTGGGAAATTGTTTTTAAAGGAAAGTGAGATTACTTTAAAATGGAAATTTGTCCTCTTTAATAAATATAAAGTCCTAGTTTAATTCCGATACTTCTGAAGTTACTCCGTAAAACAGATTTTACTGAAGTATATCAAGGATGCAATGTAATATGCTTGCATTTTAGTCAATTATTTTTTCAATAAGATAATAATGTAGTTTCAATACATTCGCTCTCACTCAATCTGAATATGAATACCACTTAAAAATATAACAGTTTTTTTTCAATGTCTTAATGGCCCCTTAGCACAGATTTTAAGCTAACTATAGTAATGATTTTCATGGAGTAAAGAAGTCAGTTAAGGAAGATTATCACTGTGATTATTACTGGACTATAAATAAACTAACAAAACAGGAAAAAAAATCTAAATGTTTTCTGCATAAATGTATCAACTTAAAGCTCATTCTAATTACAAGTTACAACATAGAGCTAGCAGATTTTGTCATATAGAAAAGTTGCTATGTGTATCTATTAATTTTCATTAGAATAATGAATATTTAGGTCTTTATTAAATAAAAACCTCAGAAAATTACTTGGGTTTTGGGACCTTCATTTTCTAGTGTGAATTAATGTATTTACCTTAATATTTTATCATTCAACAAAATAAACACAAATATGAGTTTAAATTAAATGTTATGTAGCAATATGATTAACTATATCTGCAAACATTTTTACATTAATCCTCACTCCCAAGCCATACCACCATTGGTGCCTGTGTTAATTCTGTTAATTTTATGACACTGTGAACATTTAACATGAAATTGTTTTTAATATATAATGCAGGACTTGACCAACTGCATGCAACTTCATAGCACTGTTCATGGATCCAGAGTATTATTTGTGGCATATCGTTTCTCTCTTAAACAATTCTTGTGCTGAATTTTTCTTTCTTTTAAAGAGATTTTCAATTTTAACATGAGGGAACCAGTGTCATGGGTAAGGCTTTTACATGGAAACAAAGTAGCAGATTGAAGTGGTTTCAGGGCTTTAATCCCTTGGTAAATTAGCCAGCAGGCTAGCCTTTTCATAGATGTGCTAAACAACAGGTTGATGCCATTTGGGCATTAGCAATGAGAACCACCTGAGGGAATAGGGAATGAATAAGAAGAAATGGAGAATGGGAAGAAGGCATGATTATTAGCTTTTACTGGGTTGAGTGGCTAAATAATACCCATAAATAAGTCATTGTATATGATATTTTAGATTTCCCCTTGTATGTTCTTAAATTTACGTTGGTTTCAAAATTATCAAATATAAAGATAATACTGCATTTCATTATTATGTAATCCTAAAATTTTATATGAAAACTTAAGTGCCAATAAATTTATAAATATTTACAAGTTGTAAATTTATACTTGATTTTTTAAAAAGAGATTTGAAGCTTTCAAATTTATTTGTGGATTGGTATTCCTAATCAAGCAAAAGAAAAATTTGAAATCTGCATGTACAATTAATAGGATTTTAAATGTTTAAATAATCTTGCCTATTTGAAAACTATAAACAGAATTTATAAGTTGTTATAAAATTATTTTCTTAAAATGTTTTCACAGTATTCAGAGGGGAAAGAATTCTTTGCCATATTTCCTTAAATGTATTGGGCAATGTGCTTAAATAATACCATCAATAAAGAATAGTACCAGCACAGTGAGCAGCACATAGAAAACAAAAAAGATTTATTTAGACTTTAACTTAGTAATTTTATGTAAACTGAAAAGAATTTAATTTCAGGAAGAGCAACTTATAAAATTATAATTTTGCATATTATGTAAAATTCCTAAGCTAATTGGTACCTTGATATTGATAAATACTAGAATAATACAACATGAAGAAATCGGTAAAGGAGTAAAATCATTAAAATAGCCTGGTACCCTATGTGGCCCTCTCTCTAGGCTTTTAATTTTTCATTTAGAAGGGGTGATTTTAAGGATCAATATGAAGATCTGTTGATAATATTATATTTAATTAGAGTAATCAAAAACCATGCTCAGAGCATGACACCTGCCAGGGAGAGCTTCAAAAGATAGTAAGCAGCATGCGTTAGAATCATCTCTTTTGCTTGTCCATGAGCACTAATCTAGCAGAAGTCCCCAATGGGGCAGCTAGTCAGCTATTTTATTGACTTTGATCTGGTTTGGGGGGCAGTTTATTTTCCCATAATGCCATTGATCAATGATTTCCTTTCAGCAGTGATGTAATTAAAGGGCTTTAGTCGGCTTCTGCTGTGTTGCCTTGAAATTTATTATTCTGGAGATTTAAAGAAGATCGATAGGGTGCAGTGGCCCGATGTTTAGACTGGAGTAGGAGGACCCTACTGAGAGTATCAGGC
>PVJN01025940.1:0-29532 GCA_004026805.1 Lasiurus borealis | reverse complement strand
GTGAGTGATTTGCTTGGAATTTTCAGTGTCGTGTATCTGGACTGTGGCTGACCCCAGGGGACTGGCACTTTGGGGAGCAAACCCGCAGTGGGGAAGGGAGACCTGTGTTCACACACACGTACCCGCTGGGGATTGGGAGCCCGGTGCTCGCTGGCGTTCCTGGCCTCTTGGAGGCCCTTGGCGGAGGCGCTGCTTTTGTATTTCTTCCCCTTCAGCCTGCTGACGAAGAGCAGCTTGGCGGACGGCTTGGCCAGGAGGGGCTTTTGTTTGGCCAGAATTTCGCTGTTCCAGTTCTGGGCCTGCGGTGACAAAGGCACAGGGGAAGCAGGGTGAGGCTTGGACCTTTTTTTTAATTCTCAGCTGAGGAGAAGCTTTTAGAGAGGAAAGGGTAGAAACATCGATTGGTTGCCTCCCTACGAACCCTGACCTGGATGGAGCAGATAACCTTTTGGGGTACGGGACGACACTCCAACCAACCGAGCCACCTGCTAGGGCGAGGTTTACATCTTGAAACAAACTCCTTCTTGCCAGGGTAGTTCACTATTGCAATAGCTTGTACCAAATACACACTGTGGATTTCTCATTATCAAAGCGTATGGTGGCTTTTAAAAACCTAAGAATAAGAAACAAAGTTTGCCAAAATCTCATAAAAATAAAATCTGAATGGTCAGAAAAAGCCAAGGCTTCCTTTTGGGTGATGGCTATCTGTAAAAGTTAAATTTTAACACCTAAAACCTATGCAGCATTTTTTTGTCAATAGAGTTGTACTGTTTTCACTAACAATACTAAATTCTCAACAGGCAAAATCTAATCAAATTTATATGGTCTGGTTTAAACAGGTAATAACCTTTTTAAAAAATGGTTGAATAGATTTTCCTTTAAGTGTTACTTTCCTATTAGAGTTGACATACAATAATGTATTAGTTTCAGGTGTAAAACGCAGTGATGAGACATGCATGTAATTTGCACAGTGAGCCCGCCCAATTAGGTCTGGTCCCCACAGGGCACTGTACGTAGTTATTACATCACTGACCATGTTCCCTGTCTCTGTTTTGTAACTGCCAATTTCTAAATCCTGTTTGCCCACCAACCCCCGTCTGGCAACCCTCAGTTTGCTCTCTCTGAGTTTGGTTTTCATTACCACCTTTAATAACTGATTTAAAATGTTTTTGAAGGGATAGGAAAAATGTACACCTGAAACCAATATAACCGCAACCAAAAAAAAAAGAGGGGAAAAGCACCACGGATGTTTTTTGTAAGTTACAAATTTTGTGAGTAGCCAATTCTGTAAATATGGGATCCATGAGAACCAACTGTACATTAAAAATGTAAAGTTACTAAAATAGCCCGGCGTGGCTCAGTGGTTGAGCATTGATCTATGAACCAAGAGGTCAGTTTGATTCCCTGTCAGGGCATATGCCCGGGTTATGGGCTCAATCCCCTGTGTGGGGCGGCAGGAGGCAGCTGATAAATGATTCTCGCTCATCATTGATGTTTCTCCCTCTCTGAAGTCAGTAAAATATTCTAACAAGAAATTTAAAATAAAAAACTACCCACCTTTTCTGGAGTTAATTTCATAAGTTCCATGTTTTCCATGCTGTGTCGGCGTCCAAACTTGGGGCGGGCACCTTTGTAAAAAAGCAACTTAAATCAGCCAGGGGGACCTAGCACTGAATTCAGCAGCACTCCGCCTTTGTTACTGCATCTTAGTCTGTGACACAAGCCCATATGGAGTAGGAAATCTGTACAAACGTGTTCTTTCTAGACCTAGCTGGTTTGGCTCAGTGGACAGAGCATCAGACTGAAGGGTTCCCAGTAGGGGGCATGCAGGAGGCAGCCAGTCCATTATTCTCTCATTATTGATGTTTCTATCTCTCCCTTCCTCTCTGAAATTGATGAAAAATTTTTTTTTATAGAAATAGACTATGCACTCCCTCTCAAAGATTTTGATGTAAGAAAGTTACATTTTAGTTGAAAACTTAACTTGGATTACTAACACTGACTCTTATTTATTATAAATGCTTTTTCTAAATTAATTGTATTATCTAATGTCTTAAAAATAAACCGAAACAAAAGGAAAGACTTTAAGCCTTCAATTTTGGGGTAAGAACCAAAATAACAGCCAAGCACTATTACAATCTTGTTAGTGGACAGAATTACTGCTTATCAGAAAATAGGTTAAAAAGTTCCTCAAGCCAAAACCAGTTTGGCTCAGTGGATAGTGTGTCAGTCTGCGGACTGAAAGGTCCCAGGTTTGATTCCAATCAAGGGCATGGTATCTTGGTTGCAGGCACATTCCCAGTGGGAGGTGTGCAGGAGGCAGATGATCGATGTTTCTAGTTCTCTATCTCTCTCCCTTTCTCTCTGTAAAAAATCAATAAAATATATTTAAATTTTTTAAAAAAAATTCAATTTTCAACACAATTATTAAATATAAAAAACTTTGATTTCCCTTTAATCTTTTCAAGAGAATATTTTAAAAGGCATAATATAAGGAAACAGAATACCTGCCCAGCTTAAAAGATAAACTGTTACCAACACATTAACTCCTCCAACAACGTCCCTCTTTCTTCCTATCATTTTCCATATTTTCATTACTTATGCTGTAGCTAAGCAATAAAGCTTGTTATATACATCATTTAAATGGTCTCATACTGTACCTCGCCTCCCCCTCAGGGGTCGCCAACCTTTCAGACCTGGGGACACTGGTTGGCGACCGCTGCTTTCCTTAGAGCTCCTTACGTTTGTGAGATTCATCCAAGTTGATATGTATAATTTAGTTTAAATTTAATTTCCTAGTCTTAAGATTAGGAAATTATTTCCATAGCCATTTACTAAGATGTTAAGGTTGCTCCCAACTTTTTATTGTAAGTGCTACTTCTCCAGAAACTCCTGGACCTTAGTGTGCAAGTGTATCTCCCAGGCTGGATACGGGTGTGTGTAACTGAGCAGAATTGCTGGACTATAGGTTGGTGCACCTTTACAGAGTATCCCCACATTTCTATTCCAGTCCAGACTGCCTAAGACTCCGTTACCAAATGGCTCAATCCCTGTGTGAGCAGACCCTCCCTCTGCTGCACAGGTTTCGGTGTGACCTCACTGCGGTTGGCCCTGATTCAGAGAAGTGAAAATCGGCGAGGACCTTACCTTTGGGCTGTTGGTGGTGGTTCTCTTCACCGCTTGTGCCCGTTTTTCGTTGGGCTACTTATCCTGGTCCTAATCCCAGGCGGTCTTACAAGGGAGAATACAAATCCCCTTGCAATCACACTGGGTGGCAACGGCCTCGGTTTGCGTTTTGCCTCTTTAAGGTTTCTGTTAATGAACTTCTCAATTCCACGTCAGTCTTCCCCCTAGTGGTTTTGCCTGAGACATCCTCCCCTCGGGGATCGGGAAGCTGCTCTCCATGCAGAGGCAGCAGCTGGGCACAGCCTCTGGAGACCACCCTTCCTCAGGCAGCTCCTGTCTAACGGTCTCTGCGTCTTACAGACGCATTGTGCAGGGTGACTCGCCCTTCTCTGTGGGGGTCAGTGTGGTGCCCGATTGAGAGCCAGCAGCCTTACTGCTGCTGTTTCCACTTTAAATCTTTTCTACAGCAAGGGTTTATTTTTGTGGGGTAACAGTTCCCATATATCCAAGGCATATAAATACAGGTTCTACCTTTCTTTCCTTGGGTCTGTCTCCATGCCTACATCATTTTAGTGACTGTAGCTTTAAAATCTTTCTACCTGTAGAGGATGTCAAGACATGATCCCATTTCTTGTTTTTCATGCTTTGCTTTTAGTTCTCAGGCCTTTTTTTTTCATGTACATTGAACGCAAGTGACCTCATCAAGTTTCCCAAAATAACTCAATGCACTACCAAGCAATTCGTGAGTTTATGTCAGTTGGAGAAAACTGACATCCTTCTTAATATTTAGTGTTCTGACCTGAGTGATTACAGGGTTACAGGCTTGATTCACAGAGGGGGTTTACAGGAGGCAGCCAATCAATGTTTCTCAAATCAATAAATTTTAAAAAACCCATATTAAATTCACTGCTGGCCCTGGTTTACTAATATCTCCTCTAGAGTTTTTGCATCTATGCTCACGAGTGAAGACTGGCCTATAATTTACCTTCCCTGTACTGTTCTTGTCTCGTTTGGAAATCAAGTTCTGTCCTCAGAAAGACAGATCTGCAGAATTCTGTGGAAGGATGGCACCGGTTTTCTGCAGTGTTTGGAGACCTCTCTAGTGAAATCATCTGGGCCAGGCCTTGGGTTAGTGGGAAGCTTATGTCCACTTCTCTCTTTTTTTTCCCTTGAATAATCTTGCTGTAAATCTGTAGGCTTTTTATAAAGAACCAAATTTCCGTCTTTAAAAATCTCCCAAATCTGTTTTAATGTCATTGACCTGTGTTAATAAAATGTTTAACTTCCCATGTTACAGTTCCTCTGGATTTGGTGAACTTGTGATGACCAATGTAAATGTAAACCTTAAGGGTGCAGTTGGGTTTTGAAGATATTACTTACCGTGCGAGCCGTTTTCGACTTCAATGTTTTCAGACATCATGGAGTTGTTGGTGCTGTAGCTCAGCCCGAGGACCATCTGAAGGTCTGAGAGGTTCAGCCGCGCCGTCAGCTCGCCGCTGCTGTCCCCAACCTACAACCACACATGCGTGTTAGAGGAAGGACAGAACGGTGAAGACGAGCTGAAATGTGAACTAATGAAAGTAGTTACGTTGGAATTATGAGACTATGAGTTAAATGGGGGTTTTGTAGAGGGGAAGTTTCTAAAACATGACAACAGTACAGCTAATTTTACTTGATCAGTTCTTTGGTTCTCTAAACATTAGATTGCTCTTAATCTGTGATCACCCTATCTAGTAAAAGTAATATGCAAATTAACCATCACTCTATTACATCCACAAGCCACACCCACTGCTCAGGAGCAAGAATCCAAATTACCCCAACCAAGATGGCCACCACAGAGAGAGAGCCAAGCTTTCTGCACACCCTGGATGGCCCAGACTTCCACTCCAGGCTACAAAGTTTCAGTGATAGAAAAATAAACCCCAAGAGAAATGGCTGCTGCCTCAAAGGGAGAAGGCTTGGCTTTGCTCCAGGCTACAAAGTTTCAATTGTGGAAGCCGAGGCCCCGGGATCCTAGGGCCTCTACTTGGGTCACCGGGGCACATGGCCGGCCTGGAAACCACCACAGGCCCCTCACTCAGGCCACCCCATGCCCCAAGGAACCTCACCCTGATCTGGGACACCCTTCAGGGCAAGCCAGCCAGCTCCCACCCATGCATCTAGCCTCACCGTCCACATCAAGGCCGGTGCGCGCACACCTCCCATCAGCATCTCAGATGCGAGGGGACAGTGCCAGCTGTCCCTGGAGTCGCAGCAGCGCAGAGAGCCCCTCGGCTGCTTACCTCTCTCGAAATCTCCAGGTGCTTTTCCGCGAAGTGCATGGCCTGCTCGTGGTTGCCTAGGGCTGTATATGCGTTTCCCAAGCTCCAACACGCTCTCCCTTCACCGATTCTACGAAATGAAAATGACAAAGCCAACTTGCCGTTACCCGAGGGAGTTGAGCCTGGTCCTCGCCACCCAGCGGTAACTGAGGCGCACACAGCGCCCTGCATTCACGCGGTATTTGATATGAAAACATACCCTCATCCTAGAGACACGTGAGAATACCCAGGAAATGCTGGAACCCAGAAGCCAGGTTAAGACACCTTTCTAAACATGTACTGCATGACAAACCAACGTGCAGTGGCGGGTCTGTCCCTGCCATGTTCTCTGCAGCCCGGTGACCATGCAGCCCCTGGCACCATGAGAGGGGGGGCACCCGCTCCCTCGGGTGGTGTAAGAGGTTCTCCTCCGTCCTGCGGTGAAGCCACAGGCCTGAGCACATGTATGCTATTCATTCATTCAGTGACCAAAGGCCTTAGTCACCAGCATTAACAACCCGAGGCTGCACAGAAAACTCAGGACTTCAGCTTCTCTTAAAAAGGGGGGAGCGGGGGCCTGGACATACGGGGCCCTTCCTTCCTGCTGGCGACCAGCAGCTGATGGAGTAGCAGCCGTCCCTGCCACACGGCCCCCCGATCTGTCCGGAGGGCGGCTGCAGGGGGCAGGACTGCGGCCCAGTTCAGGGCTCCCGGGGACCAGCTCCCCCTCACACGAGTCCTCAGACACCGGGCCCAGAGGACGCTGCTGCAGCAGGGGCTTCCTACGCCGGTTCGGAAGGAAACGCCTCACCTGTCCTCCAGCTCCTGCGCGATGGCCAGGTGCTTGAGGTGGAACTCGATGGCCCTGTCGTAGTCCTGCAGCAGCGTGTACGTGTTGCCCAGGCTGTAGCAGGACTGTGCCTCCACCGCCCGGTCCTTCAGCTGCCGCGCCAGCAGCAGCGTCTTCCTGAGGAAGGGAGATGCTTACATAACGCTGTATTTTTGGCCTCGTAATTAACGCTTACTTTCCCCCTGCCTTTAAGTGAAGCTGTGTTAGGACTACACTCTCTCTAGAACCCAGACAAAATGACAAGATGCCTTTGACACCCAGACCCAGACTCCAGGAACTGCGAGAGTCCTGCTCCTTTTCCAGGTAGAGCAGGCGGGACACGAGAGCAAATGTTCCGCGTGTGAACACGCTTTGGTAACAAACCTTCCCGTCCCACTGACCGTAACGGACAGGACGTTCACGTACCTTCTTACATTTGTTCGAAATTTAAAATACTGAGAGGCCATTAGATACCAACTCATGAAAAATAGTAGTGCATTTAAAGATTAGCCGAATTCCCCCCAATGTCTGTGGAACTGCCACTGAGAAGCCAGTGTAGCAGTTAGAGCGTGGGCCACACGGCCAGACTTTCTGGGTGATGTATTTTATTTGTAAAGAGTGACTTATCTTATTTGGAAGGTTATTTCATATCTAATTGGCCACCAAATACTAACCATTAATGAGTATTTGTGTAAAGTAAGCTGGGGTGACATTCTAGCTTTTTAGATGGACCTAAAACCTTACCTTTTTTAAAAATAAAATATTCAGAGCTCTTTCACATTGGATTTTCTAACAGTAAAATACCCATCAATCGCTGTGTGCAAACCGGATTCTGCCGACGTGTGTACGGGCCTTAGTCCCCACTAATCAGGGAAAAGCGGACAGCCAGCGGCACAGAGCAGCCCCGGCAGTGCGCACGGCTGTGGTCCCTGGCACATGGGAAAGGCCTGCCACCGAGGAGCCAGACTGCCCGCCGGTGATGAGGACCAAGTGGGCAGAGGTGCGGCATCGGGAGGAGCCCAGTGACCGTGGGGGAGTCAAGGGCTCATTTTTGTGACCAGGCTCCCGGCCTTTCTGCCAATCCGGTGAAAAATGCATGTAATTATACATATTACACATGCTAACAAGTTAAAAATTTCATTTGAGCAGAAATCGGTTTGGCTCAGTGGATAGAGCATAGGCCTGTGGACTGAGGGGTCGCAGGTACCTTGGTTGCAGGCCCCTCCCCAGTAAGAGGTGTGCAGGAGGTAGCTAATGGGTGTTTCTGGCTCTATCTCTCTCCCTTCCTCTCTGTGAAAAAAAATCAATAAAATATTTAAAAAGAAAAAAAGAATTTGAGAAGTTTTAAGGTAAAAGTAACCGTATAGTGTCATACTGCTGCTGCTGTTAAACCGCAGGCACAATAAGACTCCTTGAGCACTGGAGGTATTGTGCTAAGAAAGTACTTCACACAGTCTTCCCTCCGTCCTCACAACAATCCAAAGCAAGGTGCACCTGTCGTTTCAGAGGGGGACCCCGAGGCTTAGAAGCCCGGGTACCGCAGCCCCTAGCAGCCACGTGCAGGTCCGAGCCTCCTGTGGCTGCACACCTGCTCACTCACACTGAGACCTGTGGACTCACTTGTAGTAGTCGGAGGCCATTTCAAATTCGCCAAGAAATATGTACGCATTCCCAAGATTGCTGTACGCTCTTCTTTCGGCTGCTTTGTCCCCAAATTCTTTGGCTATGAGGAGCCGCTGAAAGAGAACCTCCGGTTAGACAGCCATACAGCGCGCGGAATGACCTCATCGCTGGCTGCGGGCCGCACGGTACCTGCTCGTGGGCGATGACTGCGTCCCGGAAGTTGCCCAGGAGGTAGTGCGTGTTTCCCAGGTTCCCAAAGGCCCGTCCCTGGGCGGCGCGGTCACCCAGCGCGGTCACCAGCGACAGGTTTTCCCTGAGGCAGAAAAGACAGGATGGGGGTTATTTATTAGATTACACATCTGAGTCTTTTGATCACAAAGTTTTAAAGAAGCTTACAGCCACCGTGTGCCACGTTTTAAAGGTGGGTTTGTGGTGGAGGGTGTCTGTAGGAACTGGCTGAGGACATTTTACTAACCACCCGGGGGTTTCTGCCCAGTCAGGACGCAGTCAGTCTTGAAACCCCTAAACCAGCAGTTCTATGAGATTCTGCTGAGAAGAGACTACACGGACCCCGAAGTAACTTGAACTAACCAATGGTACTTCTTGTTTCTGCCACTAGGTGGCGCCGTTTGCAGTGTAAACGGGGGTTTTCTGGGGAGGCGAACACAACTCTAACCTTTCAGCAGCATCTGGTTCACTTGTAGCTGCGAGCCCACAATTCTAAACCTTCGCCAAACCTTACGCTCCCGCTGGGGCAGAGAAGGCCCCGCACCCGGCTGGCAGCACGACTCACTCGTAGAGGTCCACCGCGGCCTGCAGCGCGCCGCGCACCTCCTCCGGGAAGTCGCCCGAGTCCTGGGGGCCGGGGCAGCCGAAGCTCTTGCCTTTGGCGTGGTACACGTTGCCCAGGTTGTAGAGCGCCCTGGCTTCGCCCACCTGTGAGACAGACGGCACAGGGTTACCCCCACTGCCTGCAGCAGGGGCAATGCCCGGCGCCCGCTCACTGGACAGGCTTGGCCGTCAGGGCCCAGGGGAGGTTATGCTGGCCCCCCACCCAGAACCCAACGACGGTTCCCCAGGAAGGAGGGCCTCTCGTCTACTTCCCCTCCATTTAATAATCTATATGCTGCTGAAGCCGGTGTGCCTCAGTGGACAGAGCATCGGCCTGCAGACTGAAAGGTCCCAGGTTCGATTCCGGTCAAGGGCATGTACCTTGGTTGCAGGCACATCCCCAGTAGGAGGCTTGCAGGAGGCAGCTGATCAACGTTTCTCTCCCATCGATGTTTCTAACTCTCTCTCCCTTCCTCTCTGTAAAAAAAATCAATAAAATACATTTAAAAAAAAAATCTGTATGCTGCCTCTGGTTTCTGTGCATCTTTTTTTTTTTTTGCATTAACTTGATTAAATGATTAAACATGTAAAACACAAACCAATTTCAGAGAAAATGCTCCCCCTTTACCTTGTCATTAAGTTCTCTGGAAATATCCAGGTGTCGCTGACAACACACTACGGCTTCATCGAAATTTCCAAGAACTTTCAAGGTGTTGCCCAGGTTACCACTGGCTTTGGCTTCCCCCAGCTGGTCTCCAATGGTCCTGCGGGGGGGGAAGGGGGTGCAGTTATGGGGCAGCTGTTCTAAAATCCGAAGTGGCAGAGTGCAGTTTCTCTGGAGGACAAGTAATGTGCTTACGTGAGAAAGACCCATTAGCCTTGAAACCTACTTTGAATAAAAATTTAAAACTTACATTTCTCTACTCAAATATAATTAATTTTCACTGATTTAATTAAACGCTAGGGTCATTTCACTATTATTCATTCATTTAATTAAACTGAGCCTAGCCCTGACCGGTTTGGCTCAGTGAATGGATAGAGCATTGGCCTGTGGACTTAAGAGACCCGGGTTTGATTCCGGTCAAGGGCATGTACCTTGGTTTGGGGCACATCCCCAGTGGGGAGTGTGCAGGAGGCAGCTGATCGCTGTTTCTCTCTCATTGATGTTTCTAACTCTCTATCCCTCTCCCTTCCTCTCTGTAGAAAATCAATAACATATTAATTAATAAATAAATAGTAATAAACTGAGCCTAAAAATTCGCTCTAAAATGCAATGCTATTTCATTACAACTCACTCCATGTGTTCAATCGGTTTTTAAGTTGAATACAGATATCATGGAAGTGGCCACTGAGGGAGACAAGACTCTGAGAAGCGTCAGCCGGTTACCTGGCCAGCGTGAGGTCGTGGTGGTGGTACTCCAGGGCCTTGGCGTAGTCGTGCAGGTAGAAGTAGGCGTTGCCCAGCTGGCTGTAGATGGCGCTCAGGGTCTTCAGGTCCTCGGTCCCCACCTGCACGGCGGCTTCGAAGAAGGACACCCCCGCGCGGCAGTCCCCGGCCTTACACAGGCGCTCCCCCTCCAGGGCCAGCTCCAGGCAGGACGCTTCCATCCTACGAAAGCACAGGCCAGGTCACAGGTCACACACAGCTCACGGCGGCGTCAGGATGGCCCGGGGGATGCGGCTGCCCCTGCTCAGAGCAGCTGCCCCAGAACCCAAGTTTCCGTGCAGGACTGGCAACACCGAGCCGTTATTTATGCAAGAGGTCACCTGTTAGTCAACGTCCGAGTCTCAGGTCGTCTCTACAGAATACCCAGCTATTTCTGTATGGAGCCCATTTTAATGGCCCCCCATTTTAATGCACACACTCAGCAGCCCACTTCCCCAATGAGAGAACCTAGAAGAGTGTCCCCTAAACCGTTCGGCAGACTTAGAGCTTTCAGAGGGAGACGGGTGCCTGAGAAAAGAAGTCCTCCATGTCTGCTCTTCTGGATCCAGGCGTCCAGGTAATTAGTCACCTGTCCCCAACCCCTCCTCCCACCTGTCTTCCTCACTCACTCCCTCACTCTCCTTCCTTTCCCACCACCACACCATTACTTCTGCTGTACTTGGGAAAATAAAGGAGCAAAATGTCTTCATCTACAGGCACACTGCCATATGAAATTCAAGTATGAAGAAGCTTTCCGTTAGGAAGCAAGGCGTAAAGATCCACAGGAATTCGGTTCTCAGTCTGTCACTGGACTTTAAGTCAGAAGAGTTAAGTTAATGGAAACTATTTCCAAGGAGAAAAAGCAATGATGCTTTGGATTCTAATCCTAAACATGAGTAGGTGTCCTCACCATTGAGTTTCTCCATCTGACTTCTGCTGTGTCTACATACTACCTAATAGTTCACTCAATGGCTTTCTGTAAACTGGCCACACATCATTAGAAAAGATCTAGCTCATCCAAAGCAGGACTGTGAAACAGTCTGATGTGACATTAACGTTTGTTTCTCATGCACATTAAAACACATATGTAGCTATTAAAACAGAAAAGCAAATACAAGTCCCCATGTCCCACAGCTGGCACACACGCCCCACTTTGGAAAACTGGTCCAATAGCTACTGATAGCCGAAACCGGTTTGGCTCAGTGGATAGAGCCTCGGCCTGTGGACTGGAGGGTCCTGGGTTCGATTACGGTCAAGGGCACGTACCTTGGTTGTGGGCCCATCCCCAGTAGGGGGCGTGCAGGAGGCGGCTGATCGATGTCTCTCATCAATGTTTCTAACTCTATCCCTCTCCCTTCCTCTCTGTAAAAAATCAATAAAATATGTGTAAAAAAATAGCTACTGAATGAACCCCCCTGGAATTGTCTTCAGCGCATCTGACCTCGCGGGGGCTTGGGCCAAACAATGAGCATCTGGACCGGGGCAGCGAGGCAACTCGGCCTCTGGCTCAGTCGGGTGGCCGGGGACAGTGGGTCTCCGCTTTAGGTCGGGAATGTGTGTGTCTTAGACCCAGTGAGCTGGTGACCTGCCCTGTTCCTGCCTCTCAGCCGCCAGGCGAGCAGCCCTCTGCCACTGCCCCAGCAGCCGGCCGCTCAGTCAGCATGGACGAGGCGAAGCGACAGCAGAAGCCTGGGTGTTACGTGTCTGCCATCCAAACCACAGTCTCCTGTCGCTCACAAGTGAGAACCGCCCATTGGAGCTGCATTTTTGAAAATGAAAAGAGTTCCTAAAAGAAGTAGTATTTTTGTTTAGGGTTTAGGATGTTACTGGTAGGGTATTCTGTGTGTGAAAAGTGAGTCAGCAGAGGAGTCATGTGTGAAAGGTGATTTTTATTAAAGGTTCTTTCACTAGATGAGGTACCTTAACTAGTTGTCTTGGTCTAAATACTGAAACCACTGGATTTCTAAGAATTATCACAGCGAAAAAATTAAAAAACATTTTTATGTATAAAAGATAATACTTTTTCTCTCGAAATAATTTCCTTTTCCAAATTGAGCTGGCAGCTGTTAAAAGTGTGTATACGTTTTTAGGGACACTACCCACTCAGAGCAATTCCACGGCCAGGAAGTGTGCACACAGCAGCCCCTGCCTGCAATGAGAAGCTGAGAAAACACAGCCCTGATGGTAAATGGCCACTGGCAGGGAATGCCATGCCTGCCGAAACCGGTTTGGCTCAGTGGACAGAGCGTCAGCCTGTGGACTGAAGGGTCCCAGGTTCGATTCCAGTCAAGGGCATGTACCTTGATTGCGGGCACATCCTCAGTGGGGGGCGTGCAGGAGGCAGCTGATCGATGTCTCTCTCTCATCGATGTTGCTAACTATCCCTCTCCTTTCATCTCTGTAAAAAATCAGTAAAATTTTTTTTTTTAAAGTGTGTGCTGCCATCAACCAATGGAGTTCCAATGACAGCCCCTATTTCAGGGGGGTTGGGGGGTTCCACACAGCACATCAGCAGCTCAGGGCGAGGAGGCTCTGTCTGGGAAGTCGGGGCGAAGGCAGAATGGGAAAATCAGAAGCTCCTAACCGTGTCCCCATAAACAGAAGCAGCTCTTAAGCCAGCGTCATCCCCCCCAATACCGACCGCCTGGACCAAACTCACACCGAGCGTCGTCCAGAGGACGAACAGACGTGGCTAAGGCTCAGTGGTGGCCTACAAGCTGCACGTTTTAAAACGTGCTTCACATGTTCCCAGCACAAACAGCGAGGCGCCCTGGCTGTGCGGCTGCCCCGAGAATCGGCTCCAAGAGAAGGCAGTCCGTCCTTGTGCCTGAAAGAAGACCCAGACCCCAGCTTCTGGTGAGTTCCGAGACCCGGCGCCTGCATTTCATCAGAAAGAAGCCAATACTAGGGCAGAATCTCCAAGACCTCCACGACACATCTCTCAGTGCAAAACGGTCCAGGCAGGTTGGCATGAATATTTCAGAGATCATTAAATAGTAACAGAGAAGTAATTTCAGAGCCTCCACTCTCCGGCAGAGGGTAGAATTACTTCCTCTGCTTACCGGGGGGTGGGGTGGGGCTGAAAACAGAGGGCGCACCAGGAAGGGCCTCCATTCAAACACTGGCCAGTTCCTCTGTCCCCCGAGGCCTGGAGGTGGGGAGCAGAGAGCGCATTTCTGTCACTACATCATCAGGGCCAGGCCCGCTGCCGGCTGGCCATACAGCCCAGTCCTCGTTTCTGCACAGCCTCCTGCCGTTTCCATTTCTCTCCACACTAACATTTAATACCATTTTTAACTCTTCTCCCACGCTAGGTTTTTTTACCTCCTTAATTTTGGTTTGAGTTCAGAGTGCATCAATGAAAGCCCAGAGGTTCGATCTCTGATCCGCCTGATTTAGATTTAATAGGATTACGTCCAAATCGGACTCGCCGCCGAGGGCGGACACACCACTGCAGAAAAGAGCCGGGACTTGGCCTCCAACCAGCAGCCTCTGTGGCTCTGAGTCTCTCCAGACCTCAGCTCCGCCCCTGCGCTCCCGGGCCCAACATTGCCAGGCCGTCCTGGCGGGACCACAGTTCCCACCGTCCCACTGCCACACACATCCCGTTACCAGTCTGTTTTGTAGGAGGGAAAGCAGTGCAAAGTTATCTAGTTTTAAAAGCGATTTTCAAAAATAAAAAGCAGCGATTTTCCTACATATTATATCCAATTCCTCCTCAAAAGAACCCTGAGCGAGGCCTTCCTGAGGGCACTGTCAGGTGACCGCTGCTCAGGCGCACAGAGGTGGAGTGAGGGATGAACCCCGCCTGGCTCCGAAACCGGCTCCTCCCACCACTCCAGTTCCCCCAGACAGTTTTCAGAAAACCGTTTTAGTTTTTGTTACAAAAAGTCCGCACCTAAAGTATGCTTTTATTAATTTCAGAAGAGAATGTGGGAGGGAGGGAGGAAGAGAAAAGAATGAGGGTGGGAGGGAGAGGAACAACAATGAAAGAAAGACACACCCCTGTGAGAGAGAAGCATCCATCGGCTGCCTCTGCATAACCACACCAGGGACGGAGCCCAAACCCAGGCATGTGCCCGGTGGGAAGTGAGCCAGCCGCCTCTCGGTGCCCAGGACACACCCACCCAACGGAGCCACACTGCCAGGCAGGAGAGGATATTATTAACCACATCTGCCCAGCGAAGCTGAAGACTTCAACACCAAAGTGTTTTCTTTCACAACCTACATGCAATAGCCTAACTTCTTTTTTTAAGTAATAAGCTTTTTTTAAAAAATTATTTTATTGATTTTCTACAGAGAGAACGGGAGAGGGATAGAGTTAGAAACATCGATGAGAAATATCGATCAGCTGCCTCCTGCACACCCCCTACTGGGGATGTGCCTGAAACCAAGGTACATGCCCTTGACCAGAATCGAACCTGGGATCCTCAGTCCACAGGCTGACTGACGCTCTATCCACTGAACCAAACCGGTTAAGGCTAGCCTAACTTCTTACAATCCTAAAAATTATTGAAATGTTTATAATTCCTGGTAACAAGTATAAACAAAGTTTCTCAAATACAAAACTAGAGAAACTAGTATGATGAAGCTGATCTACTCATCTTCAACGTCACTGATGACCAACATATGACACATTATCCACATTTCACTCTACTTCAACCCTCACTCTCCAATCCCAGATTCTTCTGAAGTACATTCCAGAAAGCATGGATTTCATTTCTAAATATGTCAGTATTTATTTCTAAAGGATAAGGAGCCATTTTCAAAAAAATAATAATAATCACAAGACTACACCTAAAAAGATGCACAATAATTACTTAAGACTGAAGTTTAGAACTCATTCCATCTTAACCATCAGCCTCCATTTCTCTACCTGCACCCTTACGTCGCCAAGTGTGTCATAAACCCGTCCGCTGCCTCTCGGGGGTCCTCGGTGTCCAAAGAACCATTTTGTGTCAAAGTGACACACTCCGGGCGGAGGAGAAGCTCCGCGATGAAGGACCAGAGGAGGAAGCACCCCGAGCTGAGTGTTTAGGGGAGAAGAACGGTGACCCTAACGGAAGGGACACAAACCTTCCCTGCAATCACACAACAACGCGCCTGGCACACACAACGCTGACCTCGAGCTCTGGTGAAGCCAGTTACTAAGAGCAGCTGCGGGGTTACGTGTCTCTGGTGACGTCCCATGCAAAGCCACGTCTGACCTTGACCTCTGCTGTCCTGGGAGAGGACGGATGGAGGACCTTCCTCCCAGCAGAGGCCGCCCGCTCCTTCCCCTGCTCTGGCGGAGGGAAGGGGACAGCCAGACAGATGACCTCTCTCACTAGTTCTGGTGGCCGTGGCCAATGAGGCTCACGGGACAGTCCATCCAGTGGACTGAGCCTGAGGACATGCGAGCAGGGCTGCCCCCAGGGAGCTGATGGCAAAGACAGGAGTGGCCGGGGACACGCTAGGGAGACAGACACACGGCATGGAGCACAGCGTGTGGGAGACGCACAGGAGCACACGGGCACCTGACCAAGCAGGCGACGTGGAGCTGCAGGACGCGCTCCGGGACCAGAGCTCTGAGCGCCGGGCGAGGCCTGGAAGGAAGGGTGAGGACAGGCAGGGCCAGGCCACGGCAGACCTTTGGTCTGTGTCAGCGCGGCTCTGCCTGCGGTGACGGTGAGGAGCCACCCGGGGATTACTGGGTGTCAGACTGAGGCTTCAGGGACAGACCTAAAGGATGGGCTCCAAGAAGAGGAGGATGGGGCGTAGAGGAAGCACGAAGGGAGACGACCACAGCAGTGGGGTGGGGAGGGAGCAGGTGGGCACAGGAATCTGAGCGGTGCAGGGGGAACCTGGCCGGTCCCCACACTGGATGCGGTGCGGGAAGTTTCTGGAACTTTGCCCACAAAGGGGGAAGGAGGGCAATCCATGCATTAAAAGCGCATTTTAACTATGTGATGCCTCCCTTTTGCTTTTATTTGAAACTTTTTTATTTTTAATAAAAATGCCCCCCTTCCCCCGCCCCCCGACACACACCTGCACAAACGTCCTTGCACCATGCCCTGCATGAGCCATCTGCTCCAGGACGCCTGTCCCTAACCGTGTGCTAACACAGCAGCGACCTACACTCATTGAGAGATTTTCAATGTACACTACTGTATGTTCTCGTATTTACTTAACATTAACTGTGTTGTGTGTTTTTTTAATATATTTTCACTGATTTCAGAAAGAGGAAGAGATAGAGGCATAGGAACATCAATGATGAGAGAATCATTGATCTACTGCCTTCTGCAAATCTACTGGGGATCGAGCCTGCAACCCAGGCATGTGCCCTGACCTGGAATCGAACCGTGACCTCCTGGTTCATGGTGGATGTTCAAACACTGAGCCATACCTGCTTTGCAACTTGGAACAGTTTTGATAAAGAAGTTATTAGTATCTAATCATCTTATTAAAAATTATGTCTTCCATTCTAATATTTATGTTTGTGTTTATTTTACAGTTTAGTGCAATGACCAGAACTTCCAGAATAAATGTTAAATAATAATGAAGCATGGAGAGTTAAAAACATTGATCAGCTGCCTCCTGCTCACCCACTACTGGGGATGTGCCTGAAACCAAGGTACATGCCCTTGACCTGAATGGAACCTGGGACCCTTCAGTCCGCAGGCCAGCACTGTATCCCCTGAGCCAAACCAGGGAATATTTCCCTATCAATGTGTCCATTTTAATAAATATTTGGTTATTTCTAACAAAGGTGGCACAAACATTTCTGTATAATTCCTTGTATATATGTGTTATTTACCTTTGTCAAAAATTCAGTGCGGCCAGTGGATAGAGCGTCGGCCTGTGGACTGAAGGGTCCTGGGTTCGATTCCGGTCAAGGGCATGTACTTGGTTGTGGGCACATCCCTCTTGGGCTGATGGATGTCTCTCTCTCATCAATGTTTCTGACTTTCTATCCATCTCCCTTCCTCTCAGTAAAAAATCAATAAAATATATTTAAAGAAATAATTCAGTGCGTAGCCTGGGTTTATGCGTAGATGAATGTTTAAACTTACTAAGATGAGCAAATTGTGACTAAATGGAAGATACCACCAGGGCCGGTGTGGCTCAGTGCTTGGGCATCATCTCCTATAGCACAGATTTTGTGCATTTGATTGCTGGTGGGGAGATGTGCCTGGGTTGTGGGCTACATCCTCAGAAATGGGTGTGCAGGAGGCGGCTGGCCATTATGGCACTCTTCCATCAATGTTTCTCACCCTCTCCCTTCTTACTCTAAAAATAAACTTTTCTTTAAAAATAAAATAAAAATGAATAATGAAGCAGATATCCTTGCTTTGTTTCCAAATGTACAGAAATGTCATGAATATTTTATCACTAAATATTAAACTGGCTACTAGCTTATCATATTTAGAAAAGTACCCACACATTTCAATGTTAATTCCCATTTTTTAAAAAGCTCATTTAGAATGATCACCATATAAAATCTGTAACACAAAATTGGGTCATTCAGCTGACCCCATTACAAAATCCATCTTTTACTGCCAAAGATTTAGAAATACTTTTCCATTTTTCCACTTGCATCATAGAGTTATAAAAATATAAAGTAACTATTGATAAGCTCTCCCACAGAACAACAAAATACAAACTAGATAGTGTATAACTGGTCTCTGTACCGTTTTCCTATAGAAAGGATATAAACGCTTACAGCCACCACAACAGAAGGAAACTTTGTTTAGAGGAGACGCTAACTATGGCTGGTTATTTTGAGTATTTCCAAAGTTAAATGTGAAATGACCAGAGGTAAATACCTACTTAAGTAAGGATTAAGAGCCACCCGGGGAGAAAGCAGAGCCTTACCTGTAACGAACATGAAAAGAATGGTCTTCCCTCATGCTCATCAAATTCTCCTCCATCGAGGCATGTTAGAAGCCGAGTGCCATGTGAAACGGTCTTATTCGGGGCCAGTCCGATCCCGTGCCCCGCGGAACGGTGCGGACAGAGCCGTTAGCAGAGGGGTGAGCGGGGTTAGTGCGGCTAAGCTGCTGCTGCTTTGTTAACAGGGAAAGGAGGTCAGTGGCGGGCAGCTTAAAGGTTCACGTGTCCCAAGTGCTGGCATTTCTGGCCCTTTCGGCGGCCCCTCAGCAGCGTGTCTGCAAAAGGAACACAAAGGCTTTGCTTGAAGGCCCGTTTTCACAGCAACCTGCCGCCGTCCCGCGCTCACCTACTCGCACGGCGCCTGGCACAGCTGCCCTCGTGCCCAGAGAGAAGCATGACTGTCGTCGCCAGGAGCTTCTAAACGAGGGTGCGCCTGGGGCTTGGTTCAGAGCTACTCTCAAGTTCAATTTTAAACTGGTCTGAGATACAATTTTATGTCATATTTTCTTTTTTAAACAAGTTATGTATGACCTTATTATCTAAGAACAAAAGTATGATATTTTAAGCATTTAAAAACTGCTATTAACATGTAAAATGAGCCAAAACCGGTTTAGCTCAGTGGATAGAGTGTCAGCCTGTGGACTGAAAGGTCCCAGGTTCGATTCTGGTCAAGGGCACGTACCTTGGTTGCGGGCACATCCCCAATGGGAGGTGTGCAGGAGGCAGCTAATTGATGTTTCTCTCTCATCGATGTTCTAACTCTCTATCCCTTTCCCTTCCTCTCTATAAAAAAAAATTAATAAAATTTTTAAAAATGTAAAATGAAAACTCAATAATTATTTGAACAAACTGATTCTAAACTCTGCAAATTTCTTTCTTCAAAGATATCTGTGCTGACATTTAGGCTATACTTGTACTCTTTTGCCCTCAAAGTATATTGTATTCGAACTCAGGAAGGCCTTTAAAATGCTTTTATTACTACTGAGTAGGCACAAAGACAGTTGGGAACTATGTGTGTGGCAGGATGACCCAATGAACACTTACACACCACCAGCCAGGCTCGGATAAAGAACAGTCTCCTGGGCACGTCAACCTAATCCATCCTATTTCTTTCCCCTCTCCGGTGGCACTCGCATCCAAACAGACACTGCCAGCAATGGAACAGACAGAGAGCCCAGAAAAATCCACGCCTATCTGCTCCACTAACCTATGACAAAGGAGGCAGGAATATACAATGGGGAAAGACAGTCTTTTCAACAAATGGTGTTGGGAAAACCAGATAGATGCAAAAGAATAAAACTGGATCAGCTTCTTACACCATATAAAAGAGTAAACTCGAAACAGGTTAGAGACTTAAATTAAGACTCGAAACCCTGAAATCCTGGGAGAAAACACAGAGGCAGTAAACTCTGTGGCATCATTCTTAGTGATATTTTTGGCAAGGGGAGCAACAACAAATAAACAAATGAGGCTACATCAAAATAAAAGGTTTACACAGGAAAGGAAGCCATCCACGAAACCAGAAGACAGCTTTCTGAAAGGGAGAGGTATTTGCCAGTGACACACCCAATAAGGGGTTAACATCCAAAAAGATAAGGGGCCTCATACAACTTAAACCCCAGAAAAACCAAACAACCCAATTTAAAAATAGGCAAAGGGACAGAAGAGACATTTCTCCCGAGAGGACACACAGATGCCACAGACATGTGAGAAGACGCTCAGCATCACTGACCATCAGAGAGATGTAAGTTTTGTTACTGTTCACCCTCACCCCAGGGTATTTTTTCCAGCGATTTTTAGAGAGTGGAAGGGAGGGGAAGACAGACAGACAAACATTGATATGAGAGGCACACATCGGTTAGTTGTCTCTCACACACACCCCAGGTGAGGCCGGCATCCAGCCTACAACCGAGGTATGTGCCTTTGACCAGAATGGAACCCAAGACCCTTCAGTTTGCAGGCCGACGCCTCTAACCACTGAACAAACTGGCTGGGGCAGTGAGATATCACCTCGCACCTGTCAGAATGGCTGTCATCAAAAGACCAACAAACAACAAGGGTGGCAGACACGGGGAAAGGGAGCCCTCCCACTGCTGGTGGGAATGCAGGCCGGTGCAGCCTCCAGGAAAACACTGTTGATGGGACTGTAAATTGGTGCAGCCATACGGAAAACAGTACGGAGATTCCTAAAATAATTAAAAATAGGGCCTAGAGGTGGAGGGGTAAAAAAAAGGGGACATCTGTCATACTTTCAACAATAAAGATAAATTAAAAAACAAACACAAAAACAAAATTAAAAAGAGAACTTTCATATGATCCAACAATTCTACTTCTAGGTATTTAACTGAAGAAATAAAAAACACTAATTTAAAAAAATACACACACACACACATATACATACACATGTACCCCTACGTCCACTGCAGCATCACTAGTAATAGACAAGATATGGAACCTACATATCCATCAATAAGTGAATGGATAAAGAAGATATGGTATATATCCACAATGGAATATTATTCAGCCATTAAAAACAATAAAATGTTGCCATTTGGGACAACAGGAATGGACCTAGAGAGTATTGTGCTAAGTAAAATAAATTAGAGAAAGACAAATACGACATGATCTCACTTATGTGTGTAATCTAAAATAAATGAATAAATAAAACAGACTCAGAGAGAAGATGATGGTTACCAGAGAGGAGGGAGTAAGGGGATGGGAATTTTAAATAAGAATAAAAAAATTAAGGGAAAAAAGACTGCATAAAGAACCATTTTAAAAATAAAACAAGCAAGAAGATAAGAATGCTATTCACCCTTTTACTAGGATGATTTATAATATGATTTAACTGTACTCAAGAAGAGTATCCTCAAAAAAAAAATTCAGTCTTACATTACAACCTCCATAATTAACAGTTCTTATCTTAAAGTTACTCACTGAACAAACAAGCAATTCTTGATTCAATGACTCGTGTTGTAAGAACTCTCTGACCAGTTTAGTAACAATGTGTTCATTCATCCTCTGCATTGCATGGAGTTAACAAGTCCACCTCATACTTCAACACATACTTTATATCCTAGTGTTACATCTATTATATCTCTGAGTGTAACTAGTTTAATACCAATAAAATGTGCAACAGATGTTAAATGATGAATGGTTCATGAGGATAAGAAAATTTAATGACACGACCAGGAAACGGAATGGAAATTAGAGTTTTAAAAGAATATTAAGAAACCATCAAGTTTAACCTCAAACCTCTATTAAGACTTGTAACCTGTAATTTGTAAGGAACACATATATCCTTAATAGCATCTCCCAGGTTTTCAAGAACAATGCTCCAAAACCTCACTGCTAACAAAACTGTTAGCTCGAAGCATCTTTAGTCTGACGGTAGAGAAATAGAGAGAAAGCAATAACCTCTTTCACACCCCAGAAATGGACAGAACCATATAGAAAGATCAGCTATGCATCCCTCTGACCGCCTCAGGCGCAATCACCTGATTAGGAGTCCAAAAGGCAGACTCCTGTCCCCTGCCAGCGGGACTTCCGGGCACTGTCCAAGGTACACAGCCGGCGTAAACAAGTCCTGGCCTGCTGCACTCCGCGGACAATGAAACGCTTGCAAACTAGGCGATGGGGGAGAGGGAAGTGGGCAGTCACATTTATGACTTTTGTCCTACTTTCAACTCATCTAAACTACTTCTGATTGCAACTCAGATGTCCGTAACTTTTGTTTAGATTCTTTCACTGAAGTACGTACCTCTAAAAACTGGGAACACACCTCAGACAAAAATATAACTGACTTTTCTTGCCTTTAGGTGAGGTCATTTAAATTCTTTTAAACTTCTCTTATCCTAATAATTCCTTCTAACGTACGATACTCAAATTCTCCAAATCCCTTTCAGAGGTAATATTTCAAGTCAGATAAAGTAGCTCTTTTTCAATGAGTGTGGCTAAATACTGAGAATCAAGAATGTACAGGGTGTCCCCCCCAAAAATGTATACCCACTTTAACAGCTGATAACTCACTTAAATTTTCACTCCTTTTCAGGTTTAACTGGTTTGAAATGATGAAGCCAGACTAAGCATTGAACAAAGAAAATTTATCCTAAAGTGCTCCCTAGACATTTTTTATGGGGGATAGATAAAAATAAAGTTTACAGTACAAAACCAGCAATAGTTGAATTGAAGCATCAATACTCAGTAAAATGATTCTTTTTAAATATATTTTGTTGAGTTTTTACAGAGAGGAAGGGAGAGGAATAGAGAGTTAGAAACATCAATGAGGGAGAGACATCGATCAGCCGCCTCCTGCACAACCTTCAATGGGTATATGCCTGCAACCAAGGTACATGCCCTTGACCGGAATCGAACCTGGGACCTTTCAGTCCGCAGGCCGACAACGCTCTATCCACTGAGCCAAACCGGTTTCGGCAAAATATTCTTGATATTTGCAATTCCACTGCTTTGAGTTATCAGCAGTGCCTGGACCAGAACGGTCACCACTTTGAAAATAGTCATTGACAAAAAAAAGTATTCATTTCAGTAATTCTTTTACATTTTGAAAATGAACTATATGCTAATAAACACAAATTTTATAATCATTAAAAGTGTGTATACAATTTTAGGGACACCCTATATTTTAAAATGAAGTTCTTTTTATTAGAATTCAGGGTACAGCTTATAGTAACAAATGCACATCATAGTAAGAATCCTCCTATCGCCCTAAACCAGTTTGGCTCAGAAGATAGAGCATTAGCCTGTGGACTGAAGTGTCCCGGGTTCGATTCCCACCAAAGGCATGTATCTTGGTTGCGGGGACATCCCCAGTAGAGGGTGTGCAGGAGGCAGCTGATCAATGTTTCTCTCTCACCAATATCTCTTAACTTTCTATCCTCCCTTTCTCTCTGTAAAAAAAAAAAAAAAAATCAATAAAATATAAAAAAATAAAGAATCTGCCAAAACCGGTTTGGTTCAGTTGGATAGAGCATCAGCCTGCGGACTGAAGGGTCCCGGGTTCGATTCTGGTCAGGGGCATGTATCTTGGTTGTGGTCACATTCCCAGAGGGGGCATGCAGGAGGCAGCTGATCAATGTCTCTCTCTCATTGATGTTTCTAACTCTCTGTCCCTCTCTGTAAAAAAATCAATAATATATATATATATATATATATATATATCTTTAATATATTTTATTGATTTTTCAAAGAGGTAGGGATGTGCCCACAACCAATGTACATGCCCCTGACCGGAATCAAACCTGGGACCTCTCAATCCACAGGCTGACGCTCTATCCACTGAGCCAAACCGGTTTCAACAATAAAATATATATATTTTTTTAAATTAAAAAAAGCAACCCTATCTAATAGACAGAATATGCAAATTGACCATAACTCCACAACAAATATGGCGACGCCTATAGCCAATAAGGAGGAAATATGCAAATTGACACAAACAAGGGGAGAGGTGGAAGGTGGCTGTTTGGAGCAAAGGCAGTGCTAGCAGCCAGGGGAAGGAAGGCCTATTTTGCACAAATCTTCGTGCATCGGGCCTCTATTAAGGTAACAAAGTAGGATGCTCAGGCCCTAGCTGGTTTGACTCAGTGGATAGAGGGTCAGCCTGTGGACTAAGGGTCCCAAGTTCAATTCTGGTGAGGGGCACATGCCTGGGTTGTGGGCTCAATCCCTAGTAGAGGGCATGCAGGAGACAGCCAATCAATGATTCCCTCTCATCATTGATATTTCTCTCCCTCTCTCAATTAAATAAAAACATATTTAAAAATAAATAAATTAGGATGCCCAAATACCCACTTCTGAATTAACTCAAGTTAACTACCCTAGTAGACTGGTTATTTTCTGTCAAATTACCTATCTACAAATAGACTTCCTTTTAGATGGACTAAAAGATGGCCTGTTGCAGAATCCAAATTTCTTTTTCTTATATATATATTTTATTGATTTTTCACAGAAAGGGAGAGGGATAGAAAGTTAGAAACATCGATGAGAGAGAGACATCAATCAGCCGCTTCTTGCACACCCCCTACTTGGGATGCACCCGCAACCAAGGTACATGCCCTTGACCGGAATCGAACCTGAGACCTTTCAGTCCACAGGCTGATGCTCTATCCACTGAGCCAAACCAGTTTCGGCCAGAATCTAAATTTCTATTTCCAGTTACATTTTATCTGAAAGATATAGTGGAAAGAGATGACAAGTGTAAGGAACAGCCTGTGCCAAATCCAGAGCAGGAAGGTAAAAGCGGGAATTTACACAGAAAAATCTGAGAAGACACAGTTTGAAAAAGCACAGGGCCCACAAGGAGAAAGTAAGACGTGATCTTGGTGTGGAGGCGACAAGGAGCCCCTTAAAGGCAAGAAGCTTTATTCTGACGTCAGAACATATGACCGAGGTGGAAATCAGTGTTGGAGAAAGCCAGGTCAGGCCCAAGAACCGCTCAGTACTTGATAGTCGGCTAAGAACACCCAGAGAAAAGGGAAGCAGTGCCCGTTGGGACGTGAGAGGCAAGTGCAAGCAGTAGCAGAGCGCTTACAAATGTCCAACTTTTTAAAAATATATTTTATTGATTTTTTACAGAGAGGAAGGGAGAAGGATAGAGAGTTGGAAATATCAATGAGAGAGAGACATCGATCAGCTGCCTCTTGCAAGCCCCCTACTGGGGGTGTGCCTGCAACCAAAGTACATGCCCTTGACCGGAATCGAACCTGGGACCCTTCAGTCCGCAGACCCACGCTCTATCCACTGAGCCAAACCGGTTTCAGCCAAATTTCCAATTTTGACCGCAGACAGTAAGAAGCTAAAGAAGTTTATCACTAGTTTAGTTCATCATGAAAGCAGTGTTACATGAAGTGTTAAAGGAACTTCTTTAAGAATAGATAAAAATATGAGTAAGAAAATATAGGAGCCCAGCCAGCATAGCTTAGTGGTTGAATGGCAGCCTGGGAACCTGGAGGCAGAGGTTCGATTCCCAGTCAGGGCACATGCTGGGGTTGTGGGCTCCATCTCCAGCGGAGGGTGTACAGGAGGCAGCCAATAAATGATTCTCTCAAATCACTGGTATTTCTCTCTCTTCCTCTCTGACATCAATAAAAATATATTTAAAAAATATATATATAGGAAAGAAAAAAATTCTCATAGACTAAGGCAAACACTTAATCAAAGCAGTGGATCAACCAACTATAAAGCTAGGACAGAGGGTTATAGGTCAACATTTGACCACTGAGCCACACCAGCTGGACAGGAAAGAGATTTCGAGTTAATTATTATAAAGACGCCAAGACACTTCCACTCTCTCTAAAAATCAATGGAAAAACTATTCTCAAGTAAAGAATAAATAAATAAATGACACCAAGACAACTCGAGCAAAAGATATCCCAAGTTTCCATCAAGGCCAATTACATGTCCTGTGCTTCCAAGCGGCTGCTGAGAGACAGGGTCGCAAGAAAAAGTCTGTAATTCTCAAAGCACTGGCCACTCACACTGAGCCAGCTTCCAGAACAGCAACAACACCCTACAGATAAGCTGCCCGTGTGCTTTCTGGTCTGTCTCTACTGTATGTAATCTTCTGTTTATAAACAGAAATGTATTTGCTTTTATCTTTTTAGGGCCCGCACAAATTATCAGACAAACATGAGGCAGTTAATAGAAGTTCAAAGAAGCAAAATGTTTAACAGTCTTATGAAGACATGACCAAGCCAGAGAGAGAGAAACACCAATTAGTAAATAGTGGGAGAACACAGCTGGAGGAAAACTGGTGATCAAGCCATCAGAGCAAAGGGCCCACAGCCCCTCACCCCATGCCGGTCAGGCATCAGCTCCAATCAGTGATTAAAAGGCACGTGTGAAAACTCCACAGCGAAGGAGAAAAGCGGTCCTTTTAAATGAATGTTCTTTTTTTTTATTTTTTATTTTATTGATTTTTCACAGAGAGGAAGGGAGAGGGACAGAAACATCAATGAGAGAGAGACATCCATCAGCCGCCTCCTGCACGCCCCCTACTGGGGATGCGCCCCCAACCAAGGTACACGCCCTTGACCGGAATCGAACATGAAACCCTTAAGTCCGCAGGCCGATGCTCTATCCACTGAGCCAAAACGGTTTCAGCTGAGCGTTGTTCTTAATAAGTAACAATAACTCAGTTCTCTTAACAGGACTTGAAGGAAACAAAACTGCTTTCAAAAACGTTTTAGGCAGAAATAAATCCCAAGTGCTTAAATGGGATCCCTAAAGAGTCTGAATTTAGAATTTTTCATGGGAAAATAGAACCCTCTTCTGCTGCCAAATGTTACACCTTTCTCTGCAAAAATGATTCTATTCAACTCAGTAATGTCATGAGGTGACAGGGGAAGCATAATTCTAAGTAAAAAAAGACAAAGCTTTTTTGGGAAAAATAAAATCTGTACCGCACCTTGAAGAAGGACAGGCCTTATGAAAAAAGAGAGAGAGAGAGAGAGAGAGAGGAAATGGCTTCAAAGAAGCAAAGAGAGAACACAGAATGTGCAGCGGGACAAGCCCATTGGGTTAGGCCTGTGGTTGGCAAACCACAGCTCGAGAGCCACATGCGGCTTTTTGGCCCCTTGAGTGTGGCTCTTCCACAAAATACCACAGCCTGGGTGAGTCTATTTTGAAGAAGTGGCATTAAGAAAAAGTTTTAAAAATTCAGCTCTCAAAAGAAATTTCAATTATTGTCCTGTTGATATTTGGCTCTGAGTTTGCCGACCACTGGGCTAGGCACAAGGCAAGAGAAGTCAGAGAAGGTACCAAATCAGGAGGGACTCTATGGATGTGGCTGACACACGTGTTTGGCCTGGCATTTACGTAATGGGGAACTTTATAATTTTTTCAGCAAAGGAATAGCAAAGCTGGGTTTGTGTGAGGAAGATAACCTGGCAGCAACATACAGAGCAGGGCCGGAAGACAGGCAAAAGACAATGCAAAGCCCTAGCCCGTGTGGCTCAATGGGTAGAGCATCAGCCTGCAGACTGACTTTTGGGGTTCGATTCCAGTGAAGGGCACATGCCTGGATGGCGGGCACAATCCCCAGGAGGAGGTGTGCAGGAGGCAGCCAATCAATGATTCTCTCTCATCATTGATATTTATATATCTCTCCCTCTCCCTTTCTCTCTCAAATCAATAAAAAATAATAATTAAAAAGACACTGTAAAAACTCAGAAGCAAATTGCTTTGCACATAACTGATGTCCCACAAACTTTTTTTTTTTCATTTCTTGCCTGGGAAGAACTGACCTATAAAGCAGCAAAGAATCCGATAATATCGAGCACCTACACTTTCATCTATTTCATCTCTACAGTAAAGCGTGCATTCATATTCAGGTCAATAGCTCAGGAAAATCTTGTATTTTTTACTCTTTGTATACAGACGATTAAGTGCTCGCTCCGGCCGCACATGCATAAATGTGATTAAAAAAGGACACTGAGGATGTTATGCGGCGGCGTGTAAGGTACTGGACACAAAAGGCAGCAGCTCTAAAAAAAGGACCGGGCTATTTCTGCTCGGTTCACAACAAAGCACCGCCCTGGCAGGCACCTTCGGCGGGACTCTGTCCGGCAGATGGAAGCCAGAGACCACGCAGCCTGCGGCGGAGGGGGATTAGGGGGGGAAGAGGGGGGCTGGCCTGGATCCCAGCACTGACTTGTAGTTCCGTGGCCTTAAACCGGTTCCGCTCTCAGAGAGAGTCTGGGTCTGGGCACATGATGCTCAGGCAACGTGTGTTGTGAAGAGACAGGACTTACAAAGCACCTACCCCGGCCCGGCTCCGGCTCCGGCACCGAATAACAGTAACAGCACAGTAGCAACCCTCGGACGTCACTGTTACCAGCGGCTGCTACTCTCTAAAAGGACCGGCCGGCCGACCGGCTTTACAACAGCCTAAATCCTTGGCGGGTTTTCCACTCGCGAAGTTCCTGGGAACTCGTTGCAAAACGCCATCGTCTCAGTAACTCGCAAACACTGGACGCTTCGGAATGAGGCCGTTTACAAAGGCTGTGTCTCCTGTCCCTGCTGTCGTTCGCCTGGCACCGAGTCTGAGATTTAAGCTAAACACAGCATCTGTAGCACCGCATGCTGGTCTAACAGCACAAGAAAACACAGCTGCACGTGTGGCCAAAGGGGTTTAGGGGGGTTGGAGGGGGGACGCCACGACCGCAGCACCCACAACGTTACTTTGTATCTGCGCCGCCCGCAGCGGGAGGGCTCGCCGGCCCCGGGGGAGGCGGGAGGCACAGGTGCGACCCGGCCTCACCCCCGGCCCCCGCGCCGCACACCCTCGGCCGCCGCCGCCGCGGTTCTGAACCTCCAGCCCCAGCTGCTTCCCGAGCGGTGGGACGCGAGGCGGTCGCCCCCCGGGAGGCGGGCCCGGGCCTCCATCTTCCTCCCCAAAGCGGCCGCGGCACCCTCAGCCGGGCCGGGGGGGCTCCCCGCTCACCGGGGCCCGCCATCCGCCGACCCCAAGGCCAGCCGGGCGCCCTCGCCGCCTGCCCGTCCCCCCGCTCCCCGCGCCGCGAGGTTCAACTCCGCACGGAGGCGACACGGCCGCCCGCACCCGCCTTCTTTGGCGGTTTCAGGTGACGGAGTGAGGGACCCACCGCGGAGAGAAGAGCGGCCGCGCCGCCGGAAACTTCCCGCAGAAGCGACCGCGCGCGCCGCTAAGGCGACAGGTGGCGGCGGTTGCGGTTTGGGCGGCGCGCGCAGGTGTCTGACCCCCGCCGGCGGGGCTGCCCCGCGCGCCGCAGGTGGAGGCCACGGCCGGGGCGCGAGGCCGGGGCTCGGGGGCGCCCGCTCCTCACGCCCGGACCCGGTGAGGCCGGGCTCCCGCCGCACTTTTTACCTCAAACCCCGGCGGGCGCGCCCGGGACGCTCGACTCGCGCTTTGAAAAACCTCCAGGACCGCGGCGGGCTGCCGTCCCGGGTCCCCGCCGTCCACCCCGAACAAAGGCGGTCGTCGCCTCAGACCCGGACCCCGGACTCCGAACCCGCGACACAGAACCCGCCGCCCGCGCACACACACACACACACCCCGGGGCACCGCCTCCCGCGGGGCGCCCCCCCAGCGCCCCTGGGCACTCACCTCCCACGGGCCGGCGAGTGGGGCGAGCGCGGAGGACGCGGCGAGGCAGCAGCAGCGGACGCCTCAGGCGACTGACGGGCGACGTGCCCTCCCCCGGGCCGGCCGGCGCGCCGCGGGAACCCGGCCAGGCAGGGGCACTTGGGGAGGCCGGCGCGCGCCCCCCGCCCCGCGCCCCGCCCCCGGCCGGTCACGTGAGCCAGAGCTCCCAGGGCTCCCCTCGCCGCCCCGCCGGTCGCGCGCCGTCCGGGGGTCTCGCCGTGCCGCCCGCCCCTCCCGTTCCCTCTGCGCCTGCGCCGAGCGCCCGGCGCTCCCATTCAAACCGACAACGCCCCGCGTCTTTCGGACCAGCCAATGGCAGGCGAGGGGGCGGGGCGGAAGGCGGGGCTTGCGTGTCCGAGCCGAGCTGGGGAGAGGGGAGAGGGAA
>PVJN01025939.1:0-29534 GCA_004026805.1 Lasiurus borealis | reverse complement strand
CCACCACAAGATGTCCAGCAGGGAAGGGCAGTTGTCAGGAACTAGGCCTGCAAGAGAGGGCATTTAGGGGTGATCAAGCCTGCAGAGGAGGGAAGTTGGAGGTGACCAGGCCTTTAGGGAAGAAAGGAAGGAAGAAGGAAGGAGGGAAGGAAGGAAGGAAGGAAGGAAGGAAGGAAGGAAGGAAGGAAGGAAGGAAGGAGGGAGGGAAGGAAGGTAGGAAGAAAGGAAGGAAGGAAGGAAGGAAGGAAGAAAGGAAGGAAGGAAGGAAGGGAGGGAGGGAGGAAATAAGAAAGGGAGGAAGAAAAGCACTAGAGATGGAGAGAAATAAAACTTCTTAATACATGAAGCTGACTTCATAGAGGTTTCTCTCACTTGACTGACCAAGGTTTATTCCTTCTTTAATCAATAATATCCACATATTTCAATATTCAAAAGAGATGATAGGAGGAAAGTAATCAATGCAGCCAAATTCTGTATGTGTCTTTATTCTTTCTGAGATATTTTATAAACATACAAACGTGTCTTTATATATTTTCTTCACCAGTTTCATGAAATGTTATGCATTATGCATGCATAATATGCATATCCTTCTGCATTGCACTTAAATTACACTTGCAAGTTCATTATCACTGCATAAATAGCCCCAACTCTTGGCTCTTTGCCAATCTTGCAGGTGAAGAACAGCATCTTTGTTCAGTGATGGATATTTTTAGACATCGAGTTTACCTAATTGAGTTATAATATTTTGTTCATAGTGTGCTTATTACACCATGTCCGGCTCTCTTTGACTATATTTTATTTGTTTAATCAATTAGTTAATTAATTACTATAATTACATGCATGATCCCCACCACACAACCCCAAAACTAAAAATTAGCTGGATATGCCTTTCGGTAAATAGATGTACTTGTGACTTCCTAGTCATGTTCTCAGCAAGTAGCTTTCTCTCTCCAAAGGGAGAATACAAGGGAAATCTTACCTCCGGCAACACCTGTGTGCTCGGCAAAACCATCTGACAAGAATCCACCCACCCACCTCATTTTTTTTTTTTTAATATACCTTACTGATTTTTTACGAAGAGGAAAGGAGAGGGATAGAGAGTTAGAAACATCATTGAGAGAGAAACATCCATCAACTGCCTCCTGCACGCCCCCTACTGGGGATGTGCCTGCAACCAAGTACATGCCCTTGACCGGAATCGAACCTGGGACCTTTCAGTCTGCAAGTCAACGCTCTATCCACTGAGCCAAACCTGTTTTTTTGCCACCCAACTTATTCTTGTTGCCATCAGCAGCGTTCACCTTCTTGAAGTTCCCACTACTGAGGTCAGAGACTAGAATTCAGGGGCTGGGATATCGAATGCGTCTGCTGCAATAATGAGAGAGGGATCACCCTCTTCATGACCATTGCCAACGCTATTTCCCCTTTCTGATATATATTTGGTAAGATAGAGACCCCTTACACTATTTTTTTAAAATATATTTTATTGATTTTTTACAGAGGAAGGGAGAGGGATAGATAGATAGAAACATCGATGAGAGAATCAATCAGCTGCCTCCTGTATGCCCCCTACTGGGGATGTGTCTGCAACCAAGGCACATGCCCTTGACTGGAATCGAACCTGGGACCTTTCAGTCCGCAGGCTGATGCTCTATCCACTGAGCCAAACCGGTTAGGACCCCTTCCACTATTATGGCATCCGGCAAGCATGTCAAACTCATGGCCGGCGGGCCAGCCCGCAAGTTTGACATGCTTACAACTTACGTTTCAAACTCTGTCTTCTTCAGAACATTACAAACCGCGTAAGAATGAGGCTCTGGCTGTCTTATCCATCGTCCTGGCTCCAGTATCTGTGATGGTGGGCACTAGGACCCAACCTCAGCCACTGCTCATTTTGCTCTGTGGCAGGACCTGCCTTAGTAACACTGACCTTTTTCCTGCCCTCTCCTCAGTTCCACTCTCACACTTATACTCTCCCAGGGGCAGAGAAGAAACTTAGCGGCTGTATGAATTTGGCAGAAGGATTTGTGGAAATATCACTTCCTCTCCTTGGTCGGTTGGCTAACAGGCTAAAAGTAGCATCTTCCAACAGCTTTATCAAGATGTTCTGATCTTCATTTCTCAGTTTCTTTTGTCTATGTCTCAACTACTTTCAAGCTCAGGCAGAGAATGGGACTTTGATTTATTGAGCCCTTCAAAACAGCAAAAATAACCCATTGTAGCTGTATATACCTGTTGAATTAATTTATGAAACATCTTGCTAATGAATTACATTCTCAGTTATTAAATAATGGGGGTTTCAAAGAGGGCTTTGAAATAGAAGAATAAAAGCAGGGATGGTAGAAAGAAAGGGGAGAAGGCAACAAAAAAAAACACTCATGAATTTGAAAAACGAGATTATGGTAGGATATTTAATGCAGATTAGTTCATTAATCTTTAAAACAATCCTGAATAGAAGATAAAAGAGAAAGAGACTTAATTAAAATACTTGTCAAGTAAAAAAAAAAATGGGGGGGACAGGATTTATTTTTCAGAATAAAGTTATCAAGGAGGAAAATCTCTAGATAAAAATCAGAAATATAGAATTGGAGTTGCAGGAAATTTAGAGATAACCTGGTACATGTTGTTTACTGAGAGGTGAGAAAATCCAGTTCTCAAGGTTAAAAAGCAGATCAGAAACCAAGGCTAGAATTTGAGGCTCCCAGCTCAGGGCCATGTTGTTTTTCTGTCCTGTCTGCTTTAAAATGTAAGGAACCCAGAGAAAGATAAAAAAAAGGAAAGATATAATGAGACTGACATAACCAGATGAATGCAGACAAATGTAGCATGGGATGAGAACAGTGAATATGAAAGAAAAGAATCATTTCTAATTCATAGATGTTTGACTTTATTCAGCGTTTAGTATCTGTGATTTAGTGGTGGCTTGGCACATAGACCAGGAGAACAGAAATAATGAAAATACGATGCTGACAATATCATCTATCAATCCGGAATACAGAGTCCTGGCAGGTCTACATTCAGGATCAAAAGTCTTTCCTTGGAACAGCTTCGTATTTTCACCAAATATCAATATTTCATAGTTCTTTCATCTGAATGAGAAAAACAAATGTCATCTGTCCATAACACATGCTCTATTGTCTTCTGCCTTCCAAACAAAACTAAAGCAGCCGTAAGTTAAAGGGACCAGCATGTTATTTGGGGGGTCTTTTTTCTATTTCCCAAAAGAAGCAGTAGAGTGGAAGGCAGATGACAGTCATTTTCATTTCAGTGTCAAACTTTGTCATTCACATTAGTTAGTAGTTTTATTTGTTGAAGTTTTGAAATCACAGCAAGTATGAGCAATTAAAATAGATCAAAACATGTTGTTTTCTAGGTTTAATTTTATTGTTTTGAATATGCAGTGTATTGAAAGTTTATAACATACCATGTGTGTGGTCTTTGGCTTTATGAGAATACAACCCTTGTTATCAAGTAGAGACAATGTTTAAGGAAGACAAAGAACCTACACAGGTGCATCCAATTCTACACAGACCTTATTCAAATAAGCACGGAGCAGGGGTCAGAATATCTGTTAATAAAAATAATGAGCATGTTTTTTTCTGAGCTGTTGATGTTTTCCTAACAATGTTCTAAGGTTTTACATAGATTTCTTCAATTAATCCCTCTCACAATACAGTGGTACCTCGAGATACGAGTTTAATTCGTTCTGTAACCTTGGGGCGTGGGAAACTATGAGACGCTCGAGTCTCGGTAAACTGGTGGGTCGTGTGCAGCCGGCCAATCTGTGCGATTACTCCTATCTCAACTGTTGCTCGTATTTCAAAGCAAAAATCGCTCGCTCGATGGCTCGTATCTCAAAAATCTCATATGTTAGGGCACTCGTATCTGGAGGTACCACTGTACTTTCAGGAGTGCCTATCACTAAATTCAGAGGAGACTTGTGGGGTAGAGAGAGGGAATAACATTCCCTAACTTCCAGAGCAATGAAGAGGGAGACTTGAATGCCTCCAGGTTTGGGAAGTTTTGGACCCTTTGCTGCAGATGCCTAAGGCGAATGGTAAGTCAGGGAATCAGAACTGACCTCAGGAGAGGAGCGGCTCTCTGGAAGGGGAAATACTAGAGGCTAAAAGCACAGACCGGAAGTCAGCTGCGTTTGGCAGAGTTCTGCTGACGGGTGCTGGCTGTATCAGAAACCTGTCAGGTGTGGTTATTGATGAAGGGGCCACTGATGAGGATGAGGGTCTACAGAGAAGCCCGGTCCCATCCAGATGGCCCTCCTGCTTAGTGGCCAGGACTTCAACGAGAAATTGCTTTTGTAAGACATTGTCTTGAAGACAAAGGAGATAATGAGTGCTGAATGTTTAATATTACCATTCTGAAAAATAACACAGAGTCTGAGAGGCAAAGCTCGCAGAAAATGCCTCATTGTTTATAAAGAAGAAATAAGCATGACAGATATTTCTCATGCTAAGCCCTTCCTTAAGCTCCAAATACATGTGTGAGATATTTAATTTTTATTTTATACGTTCTATATATTTATAGAATATATAAGTGGCGCAGGTATTTCTTCTGTTTTTGTAAACGTTTTATATTATATTAAATACCTACATTGCTTATATGTTTCTATAAAGTAGTATAGAAACATATAAGCATATTATAAAACACAAAGTTCTTTAATACTTTTAGGGAATACAAAATAATCCATGAAAATATATTTACCAAGAGTTGATGTCTTTTAATATTCTCATTCGGACATTTTTTTCTAATCTTATACATAACCACACAAATTTTTGACAAACTGGAATCATGCCCTATGTAAGGTATGTTTAAAGATCCATATTGTTTATATGCTTCTATAAGACAATGTAGAAAAACCTGGCCACTGTGGTTCAGTGGTTGAGTGTCAACCTATGAACCAGGAGGTCAAGATTTGATTCTGGGTCAGGGCACATGCCCAGGTTGCAGGCTCAGTGCCCAGTGGGGAGCATGCAAGAGACATCCAATAAATTATTCTTAATTATGTTCTACTTCCCTCTAGCTTCATTCCAAAATCAATAAAATATATATATTTTAAAAATCTTTTTAAAAAGATTTTTAAAAGGTTGTGAAAGGCATTTTCAAATTTATAAAAACCTAAGGGCACAGTTAGTTATTCCAGACAGGGACATAGATTTCTTTCCTGAGTAAGTGTGCAACCTTGCAGACTCAGAGCTTGGTCCTAGAAAGAGACCAAGAAAGACATTCAATATTATAGAACATTTCTTAAAAAGCAGCCCATTGAGTGCTATTGGAAGAAATTTGAGAATCATGCCCTAAGGTCATATATAAAAGTGACAATGATTTGGCAGTCATTGAACTCTGTGCATCCGGTAATGCCTTCTTTGTAAGGGGAGTGACAGTCAGCATGGAGAACCCAATAGGTTCTGGGGACCAAGAAAAACCAAGCTGAATCCGGGACACTTCTGCCCTGCCCTGTGCTAACCCTCATTGCTGATAGGTCTGTCTTCTTGGTCAATTAGAATGCATAGCCGAAACCGGTTTGGCTCAGTGGATAGAGTGTCGGCTTTTGGACTAAAAGGTCCCAGGTTCGATTCCCGTGAAGGGCATGTACCTTGGTTGTGGGCACATCCCCAGTGGGGGGCGTGCAGGAGGCAGCTGATCGATGTCTCTCTCTCATCCATGTTTCTAACTCTCTACCCCTCTCCCTTCCTCTCTGTAAAAAATCAATAAAATATATTTAAAAAGAAAAAAGGATGCATAGTCAATGTAATCATGCTCCTGTGTGTCTGCGCATGTGTTTGTGTGAGGGTGTGTTTTATTTACACCAGTCTACACCCCACGAGAAACCTGTGGTCCATATACAAGTGGGATCAGTAACTTGAAATAGCTCTAATTCTTTACATGTTTATTATTAAATAGTTCAAGGGTACAGAGAATTATGCCCAACGCGATTTAACATGTGACTTCGGTATGTTTCTTCTGAGTCTTTTTGTTAATATGAGTATGTGTGGTTGCAGCTCTGTCCCTCCTTGAACCCACTGGCTCCCTCTGCCCGGGTATAACCATCGCTCTGAAGGTAACATGTTCCCAGGAAAAAGACGTATTCTGAGAAGGCCTAGGAGTCATGGGCAGGGCATACTGTGGGAAACTTGTTGTGCTTGACAGCCATTTTGTAGTAAGCTCCAGCCACTAGCACTAACCTTGGGCTAGGTTTCTATCCCCCCAAACCCCCTCTCTTTCCCGTAAGCCAGGTGTTTCACCTTAAGGGCTAGGCCAGGTGTTTCACCTTAAGGGCTAGGCCAGGTGTTTCGCCTTAAGGGCTAGGAATTTGGGCTAACTTCCTAATTCCTCCTTCTCCCTATAAATACCCCCAAACTCTTCCTGAATAAATGAGACTTGATCAGAACTTTGTCTTGTCTCCATTCCTTGTGTCTCTTGTCCCTTTCATCCCCACTCCCCGTCTAGGGTCCTCGTTGACTTAACCCGCGGGTTGGGACAGCATACTGCATTCTGCTCCTGCATTCTCATGGAAGCACTGGTTATATGTTCTCATGCATCTATACACTTTATACAACTTCTATACACTGTAGAAGTTGTGACGGCATCATTCCGACTGCCAGCAATATCTCCAGCGTGGCTCTGGAATGCATTCCCAAGACTAGTCTCTCCAACATGAGCTAGGTGTCCAAAATGTCATCTCTTTTTTGGAAAGAATTCTTTTTTTTTTCTTCTTTTTTCTATATATTTTATTGATTTTTTACAGAGAGGAAGGGAGAGGGATAGAGAGCTAGAAACATTGATGAGAGAGAAACGTTGATCAGCTGACCTCCTGCACGCCCCCTACTGGGGATGTACCCACAACCAAGGTACATACCCTTGGCCAGAATCTAACCTGGGACCTTTTAGTCTGCAGACGGACGCTCTATCCACTGAACCAAACCGGTTTCAGCTGGAAAGATTTCTTATAAAACTAAAAGTTTTTGCTTAGACATCAAAAATGACCAAATGCACTACATTCCCTGCTTCCTCCCATCTCACTTACGTCCTCATAACAATTAAAATAATTCCAGAGTATACTCTCAAACTAGCCTTTCAAAGTCCAATGTTCTTTGAGTTTCTCAAATCACAGTTACATTTCAAAATGACTGCTCTAAGAATACAGAGTTCAATTCGCTTCTGGTTCAGATTTGTCTACTAAAGGAGTCAGATAGCCTCACTCACACCCTAAATGGATGATCTGGGAACATAAACATGACTTCCATCCTCAGACCTGGGGCCCTTGGGCACAATCTCTGAAGACCTCTTTCTACTTCATGGATTAGTGATCATATTAATCAAGAACCTGGATTTTCTGGGTCAGAGGGTGAGACACAGCGTTGGCGGGGAGACCTGGGGGTGTTCCCTCTCTTGTTTACAGATCCCTCCAATTAGACAACAACAACAACAACAAAAATGCTGGAATTTTTCCAGCACGTTCATTTGCCTCCTTCGTACCACGCTGTGTTTCTGAGGAAAGAAAAGGCAAAAAAGCAATGAACGAGGCCCTCGCTAATTTGCGTGAAGACGCTAACATGGCAACGCCACCTCCCCGGTTCGGTAAGCGTTCCCGATTCATTTTTCCCCCGCCCAGCAATCTCTTCTGCCGGAAAAACAAACAGCCCTTTGAGTGAGCCTCGTGTTTGTCTGCACCCCTCGGAGAGCTGGGGGAGACATAGAGGAAGTCAAAGCCAGCTTTGTTCAGAAAGGAGGAGGGAAAGGAAACTTCTCGGGAGCACTGTCAGAGCTTTCTCTTGTGGATCTGCGTGAGATGCTCCAGTTTCCTTGTTTGGCTTTTGTATTATTGCCTGAACTACCATCCATCAGTCCCTAACACTCAGCCATATCTACCTGTGCTTCCTGACCAGGCCAAGAACCCTCCCTCTCAGGAAGTCTCTACCGATTTTTTCCATTTGGATAGTGATTCCTCTTCCCGATACGACCTGAAGGAAGAAATGGGCTCTGACAGGGGCACCCTGACCTCTGTCCACTGATCCAGGACGGATCGGCATTGAAGTCTTGGGCGCTGACCCTCTGCCGCACTCATTGGCGTTCATGGGACACTCCGAGGAGATGGCACTTCGGGCCTCCATGCTGTCGCTGTGGCCTTTGGTGGCAAGAGGGAATGCTGCAGAGGGTCAGCCCTGCTCCCGTTCCTTTGGTAGCTTCCCGCACCATCCTCCTCCTCCCCAGCCCTTCCCTTACCCACCCCCCGCACTGCGATTCTTCCTGGTCTCTCTCAGCCACCAGCCCGCACTGCAGTTCTTCCTGATCTCTCACAGCCACCAGCTCACTGGAACTGCATGATAGCTCTGCAAGGTAGGTACCCATCATTGTCCCTGTCACCTGAGACTCGGGTTCAGCGAGATTGGCACTTGGATGGAACCGGTTCTGCTGAAAAGGGATGAGGCCACCTCCATTAAAGACATAGACCCCGCCGCACCTTCTTCCCTTTGGAACGCATTTGTTCTCATTCTGTTTTTCCTATAAAAGCTGATCCAGCCGAAACCGGTTTGGCTCAGTGGATAGAGTGTCGTCCTGTGGACTGAAGTGTCCCAGGTTCGATTCCGGTCAAAGGCATGTATCCTGGTTGCAGGCACATCCCCAGTAGGAGGTGTGCAGGAGGCAGCTGATCAATGTATCTCTCTCATCGATGTTTCTAACTCTCTATCCCTCTCCCTTCCTCTCTGTGAAAAATCAATAAAATATACAGTGGTACCTCGAGATACGAGTTTAATTCGTTCTGTCACCTTGAGGCGTGGGAAACTATGAGACGCTCGAGTCGCGGTAAACTGGTGGGTCGTGTGTAGCCAGCCGATCCGCGCGATGACTCCTATCTCAAATGTTGCTCATATTTCAAAGCAAAAAACGCTCGCTTGATGGCTCATATCTCAAAAATCTTGTATGTTAGGGCACTCGTATCTCGAGGTACCACTGTATTAAAAAAAAAAGCTGATCTAATTTGACACCTTACATGGAATGGATAGCACTAAATCCAATCAGATTAAATTGTGGTGAGACCCAATAAACAGTGCAAAAGAAAGAGCTCTCATTTAGAACGAGTCTGAATTCACAAATGTCTTTCAATCTGGATTCACTTTAAGGCAAATGAAGCTGGAAGTCACAATGTCTTCATGGGGAAGAAAGCTGACCCAGGGAAATCAATGTGCTGATCCAATCGGAAGACCTGTATTCAAATCACAGGTTTTGCCATGAAATGCAAACATTGCTAAATGAGCGAATCCCCGTGGTCGGCAAACCTCGGCTCGTGAGCCACATGCGGCTCTTTGGCCCCTTGAGTGTGGCTCTTCCACAAAACACCACACGTGCAGTGCGATTGAGACTTCGTGGCCCAGGCGCAGAAGTCGGTTTTAGGTCTGGGCGAGTCTGTTTTGAAGAAATGGCTTTAAAAGAAGTGGGGGTGTCGATCGGGCGGGCCATGGGATACTCAAGGGTGGGGGAGGCGCAGGATTCATGCCCGAGTTGAGTGAGCCAGGCAGCCAGCAGCCTCGTGGTGCAGTGGTTAGTGCTAGTAGCAGCCACTTGCAGGTGACAAAAGTACCTCGTTGAAGCATAAAGTTACCCGTACAGTATTTTTCCAACCAGCTGCAAATCCTACAGGTATTTTGTCATCCAATGTAAGAAATGTAATTATTTTTTGTTGGTGGCTTTATTATTAAAAAATAAAACTCTTTTTTAGGTGCCCTGTTTGCATGGCTACAAAGAAGAAGCAAAGAAAAACGGAAGATGAAAACCGTGAATTTAAAGTTGAATGGACGGAGACTTTCGCGTTTATTCAAAACTTAAACGGCCTTCCGACCTGTCTTATTTGTCAGGAAAAATTGGCGCGTAACAAGAAATCAAATCTGGAGAGACACTTTACAACTAAACACGTGTCATTTAGCGCTAAATATCCTGTCGGTGATGCAAGGAAGAAAGCAGTTGAGGAACTTCAGAAGAGTGAAGAAAAATCCAGTTCTGGATCTAATTACGGGATGCAATCTTCCAACCATGTTAATATTGCAAGTTTTGTGTTTAGTCAAGAGATTGCTAAGAGAAGAAAACCATATACAGACGGCGAATAGATAAAAAGTTGTTTTATAAATGCATCCAAAGAGCTATTTCGGGATTTTAAGAACAAAGCAGATATTGTAAAAAAAATTAAAGAGTTACCATTGTCTGCTAAAACAGTGAAAGATAGAACAGTCAAAATGTCTTCGAATATAACTGACCAGCAAGTCGAAGATCTTAAATTGGTTTGAGCTTTATCAATAGCAGTTGACGAGTCTTGTGACATAAATGATACAGCGCAAGTTTCACTTTTTGTGCGATTTATTTCATCTACAGGTCCTAAAGAAGAACTTTTAGGATTATTGCCACTCAAAGGTCAAACACGTGGACAGGATATAGCAAATGCTGTAATTGAATGCATAGAAAAAAATCATATTTCACTCGATAAAATTGTCTCAATTTCAACAGACGGGGCGAAAAGTATGACTGGTGTAAGAAACGCGTTTGTTGCTATTTTGAAAGAAAAAATTAATCACGAGATACTTACTTACCATTGCATCATTCATCAAGAAGCGCTTTGTGCGCAGACATTTCCAGAAGAAATTTGCAAAGTTGTGGAATTGGCGATTAACATTATCAACTCTATTATAGCTAAAGCTCTTAATCATCGCCAATTTAAAGAATTTTTAGTTGAATTGGAGAGTGAGTATGCAGATCTTCTGTTGCATAACAAGGTACATTGGTTATTAAGAGGAAACGTTTTGAAACATTTCGCTTCATTATTAACAGAAATTAAAGCATTTCTCCTTGAGAAGGGTGTTCACTATCCAGAACTAATGAACGATCAATGGATCCAAAAATTTTATTTCATGGTAGACGTTACATCTCATCTAAATCAGCTTAATTGTAAACTACAGGGGAAAGGAAACACAATTTTTTCTTTCTTTCTTTTTTTTTAAAATATATTTTACTGATTTTTTACAGAGAGGAAGGGAGAGAGATGGAGCTAGAAACATCGATGAGAGAGACATCAATCAGCTGCCTCTTGCACACCCCCTACTGGGGATGTGCCTGCAATCAGGGTACATGCCCTTGACCTGAATCAAACCTGGGACCTTTCAGTTCACAGGCCGACTCTCTATCCACTGAGCCAAACCAGTTTCAGCAGGAAACACAATTTTTTCGATGTTAGAAGTTATTTCGAAAACAAATTATCTCTTTTCGCTCAAGACTTTGAAAGAGAAACTCTGATTCACTTCCCAAGCCTGTTGAAACATCGCCAAGAAAATAATTCTGATATTGACATTTGCTATTTCAAAACAACACTTTTAAATGTGAGGGAAGCTTTTCTCAACAGGTGTCAGGAATTAGAAACAGCAAAGCTACGTTAGCCTTTGTTAAAAACCCTCTTAATGCTACTGTAACAGAATTAAATTTTTCTCCCTTTAATATTGACATTGGCAACTTTGAAATGCAATTGCTGGATTTAAAAAACAAAGAATTGTGGAGCTCAAAATTTGAACGTCTTTGTGCTGATGTAGAAATATTGGAGAAAAACAAATGTGAACTTAGTTCACAGCACAAGAGGTCTGCTTTGAAAAACCTGGAGAAGGAAGAGATGTTGATTTGTAACACCTGGAATAGTATTCCTGACTCATACAATCAATTGAAGAAACTAGCGTTTGCTGTTCTTTCCTTATTTGGGTCTACATATTTATGTGAACAATCATTTTCAAGCATGAACCTTATCAAGAATAAATTGAGAAGTCGTCTTATTGATGAGAACCTGGAATCGTGCCTGAAATTAAAAACAACAACATACAAACCTGACTTACCCAAACTTTCCAAGGAGATGCAAAGTTGTGGAATTGGCAATTAACATTATCAACTCCATTATAGTAAAGCTCTTAATCATCGCCAATTTAAAGAATTTTTAGTTGAAATGGAGAGGCCATTGTTCACATTAATGTTTGTTAGTCATTGTCATGATTTAATTTTATGGAGAGTGTAAGGTAAATTGTAAGGAATTTAATTTTATCAATAAATAATATAGTTATTAAGTATAAAGTTTTATTCAATGTGCCTATAGTTTAACTGAGACTTAAAACTTTTTTTAATATATATTTTATTCATCTTTTACAGAGAGGAAGGGAGAGAGATAGAGTTAGAAACATTGATGATAAAGAAACATCAATCAGCTGCCTCTTGCACGCCCCCCACTGGGATGTGCCCACAACCAAGGTACATGCCTTTGACGGGAATCAAACCTGGGACCTTTTAGTCCGAAGGCCGATGCTCTATCCACTGAGCCAAACCGGTTTCAGCCCTTTAAAGCTCTTAATAGACAGTTCTGTTATTGTCCCACAGCCCTCCACCTATTCCTCAAAATGAATACAGACAGGAAATACGGAAGCATCCTCCGTTGAACATCCATCGAACTCATACAAGGAGTGTCTACCGTGTCCTATGTCTCGGGGGATGTTCTCTTAGACCTCCTTCCACAATCACTCATCACTTTGTGCATCTGTGTTGTCATGTATTAATATCTAAATGCTTGATACCAATTATTTTTGTGGGAGAAAACAAAGCTGTTTCAGGCCTGGAGAGAAACGCTGTGTAGCATTAACAGCGTCTTTAAGGACAAAGCCCCTTGAATAACAGAGATGGTGATGCCGGTCTTTCTTGTCAAGCTCCGAGGTCTGGGGAAGGTAAACCTGTCACTTGTCCCCCCCCCCGCCAACCTGTGCAGAGATCAATGCTTACACCAGGCAGACACACATACGAAATAAACAACGTGGGAAGAAGGTTTCGCCGTCTATTTTTAAACGCTACCTTCTATTTTAGACGGCGCACACGCACAATCTCTGTTTAGCAATTTCAGCTAATTGTTGGATTAACATTTTGGGGAACAGATTGCAAACTTCAAAATGGAAAAGATCATTTTAAGGGAGGGAAGCGAGGCAGCTGTCAAGGAGTCGGAATTAACATACATTTGCATAACAGATGTACAGTAAGGTGCCGATGACAGACAATCGCCGAATATTAATGCTCTCGACCACGACATCACTCGCGTGAACGCTGTCTAGTGGATGTGGAGGTGGGGATGCTCGTTGCGGGAGACAAAGGGCCAGAGGACAGAACAGATGCACCAGGTACCCCGATGCATCTTAATGGATGGCATCTGCATGAAAGGACTTGCGCGGTGACTTCAGATGCGATTATAGATAATTTGGAGATAAAGGCCCTGAGTGATTATCTTTTTCCCCTCCAGTTAGTCTCTCGCCAAAGAAGAGAGGGCTCATTTGTGGACTGCCACTGGAATCCTCTCGGGAGAGGGGCATTCTTTGGATGAGGTGGGGGGGGGGGGAGGCGAGGAAGAAAAGGAAAGCGTGCTCGAACCTCAGCATTGTGCATTCACGAGGCCTGGCTATTAGCGTGCTGTCAGACACCTGTCAGCGATCAACTCATCTCTGATGTGAATGAAGCAGCAGGTGATTCTCTGGCAGGTTTCCAACGGGGATTTTTGCAAAGCGAATGAGCGTTGGAGTATAAAACACATTTTATTAAGTCCGTGTTATAGACATACGTTGAGCTGATCCTGGGTGCAAAGAATTAGTTTCCTTGTCTTCGTATCTTTCTATTTTTTAATATATTTTATTGATTTTTACAGAGAGGAAGGGAGAGGGATAGAAAGTCAGAAACATTGATGAGAGAGAGTCATTGATCAGCCACCTCTTGCACACCCCACAGTGGAGATGTGTCCGAACGCAAGGTACATGCCCTTGACCGGAATCGAACCTGGGACCCTTCAGTCCGCAGGCCAATGCTCTATCCACTGAGCCACACTGGTCTTGGCTGTCTTCAGTATCTTAATCAATGATGTGTGGTTTTCGGCCAGTAGCTATAGGACACTCTCTTTAGTAATTACACTCCACAGAATTGGTTGTATTTTCGACCTCCCGATGAGTAACCAGTTCTTGACTGGCTGATTAAAAAGGCATGCATTTGGCCGAAACCGGTTTGGCTCAGTGGATAGAGCGTCCGTCTGCGGACTGAAAGGTCCCAGGTTCGATTCCGGTCAAGGGCATGTACCTTGGTTGTGGGCACATCCCCAGTAGGGGGCGTGCAGGAGGCAGCTGATTGATACCTCTCTCTCTCTCTCTCTCTCTCTCTCTCTCATTGATGTTTCTAACTCTCAATCCCTCTCCCTTTCTCTCTGTAAAAAATCATTAAAAAATAAAAATAAAAAGGCATGCATTTGATATATATATATCAAAGCTTTCATTCTAAAGGGGTTGCTTTCTAGTGAGGGGACTGTCAGGCAGTCAACAAATGCTTATTGAGCAGTTACTATGCAGTGAGCATGGTCAAGGCGCTGGTAAATAAAACTGGCCATGCCTGCCTTCAAGGCACTTTATTTCCGGTTGCAAAGAGACAATAAACAGGCAGCCAAATAAATTAGGTGGTATGAGGTACAGGTGAAATAAGGTCACGTGATCTGGAGTAACTAGGCATAAGGCAGGTCTGCTTTATTTTAAATTGTAAAAGCCCTCCGTATACTTGTAACAATGCCCCGGCAGGGTATGAAGGAGGCAAACATAAGAAGTATCTGGAGTCATATCATCCAGGTAGAAGTAATAGCTAAGGCAGAGCTCCTGAGACAGGGTACATACATAAACATGCAAACAATTTATTCCTGAGGCGGTACCTTCCAAGGATGGCAAACTTTATGCATGTCACAAATGGAGACAAAGAGAGGACTCCTGATCCAGCTGCACTGAGCGAAGGTCGAGGATGTTGATAGCAAGCATTCTTTTTTAAAAATATATATATATTTTTATTAATTTTTTACAGAGAGGAAGGGAGAAGAATAGAGAGCTAGAAACATCAATGAGAGACATCGATCAGCTGCCTCCTGCACGCCCCCCACTGGAGATGCACCCGCAACCAAGATACATGCTCTTGACCGGAATCGAACCTGGGACCCTTCAGTCTGCAAGCCAACGCTCTATCCATTGAGCCAAACCGGTCTCGGCAAAAGCATTCTTTTCTGCAGTCTTTTCTGCATGGAAGCCCAGAGTGTGGGGAGGAATTAAGTCTTCTACAAAGAGGATGTAGCAGATGCAAGGACCCTAGAGAGAGATGCAAAAGGTAAGACACACTGTACAGATACACATTTCCATCCTCACAAAAGGTTTTGACAACAGTCTTTCAAGGATTAAATATAATTGTTAAAAAATAATGTTCAGCATATATTAGGTTCTTCTAGATGGTAGTTAGCTTTCTGTTCATTATAACTCATCTTTAAGGCTGTGTGCCCAAATCTGTATGAAGTGTGTTACATGTATTATTTAATGTCATTTTTAATTCCCATTCTATGGGTGAGAAAATGCAAGTTTGACGAGGTTAAATAATTATTCCAAGTATAAAGATTAGAAGCTCTAATTACGGGGAAGGTCTTTAAAATCACAGAGAAAAAATTTATCAGAAATAGATTTCAAAACTCATTTGACCACAACCTATGTTGTTATACGCCTAGCAATGTACTTTGATATGTGCTGAAAATAACAGAAAAACTCCAATTGTGGTGAAGGGAGGGTAGAGGATTTTGAAAGTTTTATGGGAAAGAGAGAAGAGCAGGGTAGGGAAGGTCGTTATATATACGTAAAGAAAATGAAGGCTAAAGTAGATGGCCTCTAAGTTCTATAATCTTACACTCTAGGACTGTGAAAGGCTTCGTATTACACTTTCCATTCTGTCAGAAATAATTGGAGGATATAGTTACTTAATGCAAGGAACAGAGGCATTTTCTCCTTCAGTCTTTTCCAATCAATACCTGCCTCTTTGAGGAGGCCTGTACTCTGAGGAACACGTAGGGAGGAGAAATTTGTTCTTGAAAGCAAAGAAAAAGGTTTGGCAATGGGTCCCATTAGTTGAGTGTAAGATCTGATCAAAAAGGAAAAATTACAATTTTAAGATATGCTATCTTTGCCCAACTCCTATGCTTCAAAGATGAGTGAAGACATTCAAGCAATAATCACAACAGTGTCGTGTTGCACACATTTCTGATTTAAATTACAACAGCAGCAACAACAGAATAAAAAACTACAAAGCAATTGAAAGTATGATAATCACAAGAATACTAACTTGAAAAATATATTATGAATAAATTAATATAATATCTCAATAGGGATTATAATTGTCAGGGTAAACTAGATTATGTGGCAATAACAATATACCAAGGAGTCTCAGTGTTTTAAACCAAAAAAAAAAGTTGATTTCTTACTCACACCACAGGTGACCTCGTAATTGTAATTTTCCTTGGTGGCTCTCTTCCAGGTGATGACTCAGGGATCCAATATCTAGGACTCGTGTTTTTCAAAGGCTACAGAGTCACATGGAAGGTATCTCACACTGCTCCTGTCCACCTTCCACTCACCTGAACACAGTAACACAGACCCCCACCTCAACCATAAGAGATACTGGCATACACTACCTTGCCAGTAATGTATGCCAGTACCTCTTATGTAGGCCCAAGTATGATGAACACAAGGCCTGGTCTCTAAATCAGAGATTATAAAACATATTTAGCCTACACCCACCTGCAAGCTATCTGCTTATATCTATACATATAAAAGGCTAATATGCAAAGTGTCCCCTCTGAAGTTCAACCAGGAGACCCGGAGTTCAATCACTCCCTATGACATGCGCTGACCACCAAGCAGTGGCACAGAACATGGCAGGTGACCAGCAGCAGTGGAGGGGCACTGAGGAAGCGAGGGAAGGAGAGGCAGAGAACTGCATGGTGGTGGCACATGGTGGCCAGGGAAGAAGGAGGCAGGATACCTGATGATCCTGATAGCTAGCCAGGCCTACGAACTCTACTTGAGCATGAATTTCATGCACTGGGCCTCTAGTTTCAAATAAAAGCAAATAGGTCCTGTGCTTTTAAATATCTACTCATTTTATATTTCCCCAAAACTTTTTGTTTACTAAAATGCATTTTTCACCACTCTTAACAAATAGACTTGATTCCTACTTCATTGAGAACATCAAGTGCAACAGACAAATTTTTACTCTCCTCTTCAGCTTGTCAGTCTCCCTGCCAGAAGAGTTATTTCCTCCTCTTGCATAAAACCACATCCTATATGGGAAGCCCTGATCTCCTTTGCTTCTCCCATACCTTGTCATATTCCTTATTGCCTCTATTTTCTATATCTTCACTACAGTATATTTTGTTTTTTCAGTAAATTTGTTAAAATATTTTCTCAACCTAAAAAGCCTTTCTTGAAAACCATATTGTATTTCATTTAAAAATACAGTTTAGTGTTTTTGATTGCCTTTTATTACACAGTCTTAGAAGAATCAGATACTCTAACATCTCTTTTATTTTTGAGTATTTGTCTTCAGGATACTCATCAAAATTTAATTATGTACTTGTATGTGACTGCTTATTGTTGACTTCAATCTCTGCAAGGACTTCACAATAGCTTTTTTATTTACCCTGAGTCCCAGTGCTAAGCCAGGGGCCTGATACACAGTAGCTTCTTCATAAATATTTGGTGATTCAATCCACTGCCATTGATGGAAACTAAAGTGAACAATTACATTATAATTATTAAATCTAATGGCTATATTTCTGTCTTTACTTTTTTGGATTATTCTGTCACATTTTGTATCATTGGGTGACCTGTGTTCTTTAAACAATATAACTCCTTGATGTCCATGACCCATTACATTCTTAGTTGTCTTCCTATATCTGTAAAATGTCTGTTTCAGTCTACTTACCAACTGTCTACTTCTTACTCCACTATACACCCCTCAAATGGAAGTGCTTTCTGGAGATTTCTTTTTGAGCTACAAATCCCCACAGTGTTCATATTGCTAAAAGGTGTATTTATCTGCTTTTAAGATTTCTATTGCCATCTGTATGCTGCTGATTATAAAAATATATTTTAATCCTATACATATTTATTGAATGACAAAATTTTGGGCCAAACTGCCTGCTCCATGTCATCAGAATGTCCTATTGGCATCACAAACTCAACTTGTCCAACTCTGAATTCATGATTCCCCACAACTGTTCACCTTCCCTTACTCTGTATCTCAAGGCTATTCCCCATATAGATATCAAACTAAAAACTTAGACACCCTCTTCCTTTTCCCTTGTCATCCTCTAGCCCAGTGGTTCTCAACCTTCCTAAGGCCATGGCCCTTGCACACAGTTCCTCATGTGGTGGTGACCCCAACCATGAAATTTTGCTACTGTTATGCATCATGATATAAATATCTGCAATTTCCGATGGTCTTAGGCGACCCCTGTGAAAGGGTCGTTCGACCCCCAAAGGGGTCATGACCCACAGGTTGAGAACCGCTGCTCTAGCCTATCGATTACTTCATATGACCTGCCTTTGTACTTCCAAATATTTTTGTATCCATTTTCTCTTCTCCATCCCTTCCTTGTTTCTCTATCCAGGATTACAAAAAGCATCCTGTCAAACTCTTTGCTACCAGATCCCTCCCAGCTAAGTGCATTCTCTTCACTGCAACCAAACTGACTTTTTCAGAAGCAACAGTCTGACCATTTCACACCTGGGTTGAAACCTCCTCAAAGACAGCCCATCTATATATATAAAAGCTTAAGCAACCTTTATGACCGAATAACCAGAATGATGGGAATGACCGTTCGCCCAGTTGCTATGATGCTCACTGGGCAGACGGTCAATGCAAGAGCTGCCCTTGGTGGTCAGTGTGCTCCCACAGACAACTCCCCCAGCCTGCCAACCTCTAGTGGTCCCTTCCCTGGCTGGCCAGCCCCCTGATAGGTACTGATCACCTCCAGGCTGAGGAACTTCTCCCATGCACGAATTAGTGCACCAGGCCTCCAGTTGTATATAAGTCTAAGCACTTTAAGATGACTTGGACCTTCCTTAACTTGATCCCTCCCTTGTCTAATCTCTTGCCTTTTTGTATCTCTATCATCATTATTAGCAATATTAGTGTTCTGTGCACACCCTATACTTTTTTGCTCTTGTACTTTGCTTAAGAAAAGTTAAGCAAACCCTGTTTAACCCCTCCTCATCTTTGCAGTCTTATCTCAGTCTTCATCTTCTTTAGAAAATTGATGGCGTACCTCTTTCCAATCTGCTTCAGTGCCAGCCCCCAGGATGCATATAATGCCCTATAGATGGATATCTGTGCCTTTGAACTATATGGAACAGAACCCCTGGCAAAACATGGTGGACATGCCGTGTAAGTGAGAAGTAACCTGCTACGGTGTTGAATTATTGAGATTTGTGGGTGAATATGTTACTCCAGCATCACCTAGCTCAGTGGTTGGCAAACTCATTAGTCCACAGAGCCAAATATCAACAGGACAATGATTGAAATTTCTTTTGAGAGCCAAATTTTTAAACTTAAACTTCTTCTAATACCACTTCTTCAAAATAGACCCACCCAGGCTATGATACTTTGTGGAAGAGCCACACTCAAAGGGCCAAAGAGCCGCATGTGGCTCACAAGCCATAGTTCGCAGACCACGGATCTAGCTATTCCAAATAAACTGTGTTCTCTGTTGTTCACGAAGAATGAGGCACGGAAAAGTCAGGTCCCCACTCTGCCCAAAGCACAGTTCTCTCCTAGCTCCCAGCTCTAACCTTCACTAGACTGATTTTACTAAGAAATGTTCAAAGGGAACCAATTTGACTCGAGAAGGAAATGAGGAAAATTATGGATAACTGCTCTCTCTAAGTACAGCAGCCATTTGTAGAACAAATGTGTTTGCAGTTTGTAATCTGTTTTCCACCCTGGCGAAGCCGGTGCTGTTGCATCTGAACGGAGAAGCTACCGGAGCGTGAATTACCCGTAAATGTGCTGCCTGTTTGCTGTGCAGCCGGGCTCACAGAAGGCAACCTGGCACATTGAAATCCAATGAGGCCGCGTGGAGGACCCAGCCAACCCAGCTGGAACATCGTGTGCCTGTCCACCTTCAGCAGCCAATTCCATGGCCCCTGGCGAAGAGCATCAAGGCCACGGGCCCTGCTGTGCTCATTCAAGGCTCCCTGGCTATTCCCAGAATGGCGAGGCTTGGTGCCACGGTGTATCTGCCCAGATAAAGCCACGGAAAATAAAGGCAGTGGGAAAGTGAAACCCAGCGTATGGCCTGCCACCTCTCAGAGAAAAAGGCTGCAAAGTGCCTCCTGAGGAAACGGATACACACACCACAGCACGTCACACGTGTAGTCCTCGGTGCCTCTGCACCTGCTCCATTCCACGGGGAACATCTTTGACCATCGCCATCGTCTACCTCATGATTAGTGAGTGCGTGTTCATTGCATTGGAACTTGGAGCATCTAAACCCCTAGCTTATCCTGAATGCATTCCCATCACGTGGTCCTGATGAAAAGCAGAAACTGCCTCACAGTTTAGGAGCCAAAAGGCAAGGTCAGACTCTGCCAGCCACTCCTGCATCTTGGCACAGGTCTCAGCTGGTCACATGCACACAGCGCAGCTCTGAATTGGGAAGAAGGGTCGCAGAGAAGCTGGGGACTCACGGAATGCAGTCTTGGTCAGTGGCAGGGGCGGTGGCCATGTCCACATGGGAGGGTAGCAGTGCCCAAGGTGATGAGGAGGGATGGAAGCAGAGACATCCAGAATCCACGGACAGGAGTGCCCAGGGAACGCGTACTGGGCATGCATTTGGCTGGGTTTCTAAGGCCCAACTTTCTTGTTCTGAACTATTTTCTGCCCTTAGGTCTCCATCCTTCTTGTAAATTCTGTAATTTCTGAACAACCCTTTAATAAAGTTGTCTTCCTCTGATCTCAGCCAAAGAAAGTCTCTCTTGTTGCTAGAACAACTGCTGAAAATCTCCCTCACCTGTGTGGCAAGATATGGGACATTCTTAAAACAAGTGTTTGAACTATTGCTTTTCATGAAATCTGTTCATAAAATAGCAAATAAAAGGAGGCTCAGCATGTGGAATGAAAGTGACTGGCACATTTGCTTTAATTTTTCATCTCAGCTCCGGGGTTCCCAGTTTCGCCCCCCCCAGAAGCCACGTGATGAAGTTTGCTGTTGTCATCTAAAAGGTAGAAGTCAGGGATGCTGCTAAACATCCCACAACACAGGACCGCCTCCGTGACAATTAATTATCTGGCCCACAATGTCAATAATAGCCAAAACCGGTTTGGTTCAGTGGATGGAGCGTCGGCCTGCGGACTGAAAGGTCCCAGGTTCGATTCCGGTCAAGGGCATGTATCCTGGTTGTGGGCACATCCCCAGTGGGGGTCGTGCAGGAGGCAGCTGATGGATGTTTCTCTCTCATCAATGTTTCTAACACTCTATCCCTCTCCCTCTCTGTAAAAAATCAATAAAATATTTTTTTTTAAAAAAAAGCCTGAGGCAGTGTCCAAGTGCTTTCCCTTTAGCTAACAATAAATTATTCCCACCTTGAGACCACTGGACTGAATTTATAACTGTTGTTCGCTGACACCATGTGTTTTTTCTATACTCGGTCAATAAAGGCTTCCATGGGTCTGTGATGGTGAGAGACTAACACTGCAGCCCTCTGAACGGCCAGCTATCACAGCCAGAGTGGCACCGTCTGACCTCATTGAACACGATGTCACTCAGGAGCTGGGTCATGAGAAGCCAGGGCAGTGAATCCCTTTCAATAGTGTTTTCAACTCTCTCTGATCTTGGAACAAACAAAAGCACAGCAAAGACTTCCGGGAAAATAGCGAATGTTCATCACTTTCAAAGAAATCCTAGACTATTCATTAGAAAATTGCTTAAGTTTGGCAGCCCTTATTAGGGAAGGTGGACGTTATTACCGCGAATTGCTGCAAGCTGAGTGGGTATCAGATGGCATGAGCTGCTGGAAGCTTAACTGGGTATCTTCTGGGGCAGGCAGGCCCAGCATGGACTGTGCCATGCGGCCTGGCAGACCTGGGGCAGGAGCCTGCCTCGTGTTGCAAAGGCCTCTGATGGATCTGCCACTAAATCCTAATGTGGCCATTTACGACCTGTGAGAGCTGAAAACATTTCTTCAATGGTCTACCTTCCCATCCCCTCATTGATAATAGGAAAGTAATAATATTCCTGGCTAACGTTTATGGAGCCCTCAGCACAATGTACCTGACAGGTCTGTTGGTCGTTAATAGAAATCAATCCAAGGTCTGTGTGAGCATCTTGATTATGAAGGTAAATAACAATAAATTATTGGAATACGCTCCTCAGGATTATGCCACTGGAAAATATCATTGCAATCAAGCATCAGTCCTGTAAAGTTCTAGTCTGGCTGCTGTCATTTTTTTTTTTTTAAATGAGTAAGCTCTGGGTTTCTGGTTACCAGAGAGAGAACATTCCAGGCTATTTCCTGACCTTGCCAGGCAGAAGGCCTCCACCGTTTCTTCACCCCAATGTGTTTTCATGAGAATCAGGATGCAGCGAGGGAAAAGCTTTCCTTTCGTTATGTGATTTTATTGCATTTGTGCTCTTAAACTAGTGGAAGACTAACAGCTTCCTGTGAATTTACCCAGAAATCCGTACGTTCTGGAACACTTCAGATAGACCTGGTCTTCGGCAGTTGCTTTTTTTTTTTTTTTAGTTGTGGGACTGCAGCCACGGTGGCTGTCACACCCATAATAGAGCTGTCCCGAGGGGACTACCCTGTTTCCCCAAAAATAAGACAGTGTCTTATATTAACTTTTGCTCCCAAAGATGCACTAGGTCTTATTTTCAGGGGATGTATTATTTTTCCATGAAGAAGAAGACGGTACACATTTATTGTCGAACAAAAACAAAGGAAATGTATGACCTGTCAACAGTACGGTAGTCATTGTCATCACAAACCAGCTCCCTGATGGGCCGCAGCGCAGCCGGAGCTGTTCAGGCAGGGCGAGGTCTCTTTAAATTAGGAGTCAGCTGAGACCGGTTTGGCTCAGTGGATAGAGCGTCGGCTTGCAGACTGAAGGGTCCTGGGTTTGATACTGGTTGGGGGCATGTTCCTTGCTTGCGGGGACATCTCCACAGTGGGGCGTGCAGGAAGTGGCTGATTGATGTCTCTCTCTCATCGATGTTTCTAACTCTATCTCCCTTCCTCTCTGTAAAAAATCAATAAAATGTATTTTTAAAAAATCAGGAGTCAGACGCCTTATAGTAGCTTCAAGGACCTTATATTCTGGGGAGGCCTTATTTTCGGGGTGGGGGAAATGCCTTATATGACAGTGAGAGGCCAAACTGGAAGTAGGTCTTATTTTCGGCGGATGTCTTACTTTCGGGGAAACAGGGTCCCTTCAGCATTCTCATTGCATAGAATACAGTCTATGGTGACTACACATTCTAGAACGTAAAAAGCCAGACTTTGGCCCACAGCCTCATTGTACTTACCACATCCTCTTGGCACCAGAGCAACCCCAGACCAGGATGAAGCACGTAGAGCATCCTTCCAAGCAAGCAGGACAGGGTGGGGTGTGCTCAGAAAATCCCCTCCTGCCCCCTAAAGGTACCAAAGGTAAGGGATCCTGGGAATAAGAAGTGGCCACAGAGAAAAGCCTACTGTCATCTGTCGGAAACCAAACATTGTTCTCACAAAATGGATGTAAACAGGAGGCCAGAAAGCTGGTCAACCTCAACTGCTCTGAAAGGTCAGAGCTCATCACTCACTGTTTAGATGAAAACATTGTCAGCTGAAGCAACCTCTACCTGTTTGTTTCATGTTAATTTCTGTTTTGTTATTTCCTGCCTACAGGCTAGGGGTGTGTCCCAAAGCCTTAATAAAAGGGAGAAAAAGGACAGAGCATGTGGCAGTCCTTTCCACTAGAGGAAGGCTCCCGCCTGGCCCCCCAATATCACCAAATTAATATTTTCTAGTCTCTCTTTTCGTTTGCATGCGGCCTCCTTCAGAACCCAAACCCTGAACCAGGAACCCTGAACCACGCAGGACGTATAAAGGGGCTCCCACAGTCATTCATCCAGGTCTCCATGTGGGTGGTCCTGAGAGGTAAAACCAAGGCTCGCCAAGGGGACTCCCTCACGTGCGTTCGTAGTTATTTAGTGTTTATTTATGATGATCGCCCCAGTCTAACTTTATCCTTCAGTTTTAATTGCCAGAGGTGTTTTTTGTTACAAAGCAGCAGAAATAAGAGGCAAGTCAGTTCCTTACATTTTGGTGACGTGCTCAGAGTTCTTTCTTTCTTTTTTAATATGTTTTATTGATTTTTTTACAGAGAGGGAGAGGGATAGAAAGTTAGAAACATTGATGAGAGAAAGACATTGATCAGCCGCCTCTTGCACGCCCCCTACCGGGGATGTGCCTGCAACCCAGGTGCATGCCCTTGACTGAAATCGAACCTGGGACCTTTCAGTCCGCAGACTGACGCTCTATCCACTGAGCCAAACCGGTTTCAGCCAGAGTTCTTTCTTAAGCCCCAATGCCCATTTTATGTTTTTGGCTGTTTCTCCTTGACTTTCTTCCACGTTAGATGTTTTGTATGTCTTGACCTGCACTTATGGATGTTAATAAGCATGTTCGAGATTTTAACTTGCTAGTTGCTCATCTCTAATTATATGTCACCACCTACTCACCTCTAAGTCAACTCATTAGTCCACAGCCCCAAACTCCTCCTCCTGGATTTCTCATTTGTCCTTTACCACAGAATGAAACAGCATCATCCCTGCTGGCCCAGGTCACCGTTCCCTCTCACCCCCAGACACTCCTCACGGGCATTCCTGCCTCCTATCTGTCTCCCTTCCAGCCACCCTCTGTCCTGGAGCCAGGATGTCACTTGTGAAGGTTGCATGGGATCCTGGCTGAGCAAAGCAGTTCCATGGTTGCTGATGGCTCCTAGATCACGGGGAAGCAGGCTCTCCAGCTCTCTGCAGGACCTGCCTCTTGGATATTGATCTTGTGCATTGGTCCAGACTCCGGTTTTAAATGATGGAAACCCAAATCACGGCATAATAATAAAATGAGTAGCACTGTCTTGGAATTTCTGCCCACCCCTCTTCTTAAAAAGCTTCCTTCTCACATCCCTTTTCCACTGGAGTGGGCTCATGGAAACAGGTTTTCTATGTATGATTCCCTCCACCAGTTCCAAGGCCAGAGTAGATAGATCCAAGGTAAATATCTAACCCAATAATCAAAATACTATCTCTTCTCTAAGATATTAAACTAGAAAAGAAGTTTTGTTTGTTTGAGTCCAAACAAATTCTCTGGAGTGTGGAGTGGCTACAGCTTCTGCCATGTGTGCCAGGAGCAGAGAAAGAAAATGGAAAAAAAATAAGAAAAGAAGTACAGTGGTACCTCTAGATACGAGTGCCCTAACATACGAGATTTTTGAGATATGAGCCGTCGAGCGAGCGATTTTTGCTTTGAAATATGAGCAACAGTTGAGATACAAGTAATCATGCGGATTGGCCGGCAGCACACGACCCACCAGTTTACTGCAACTCGAGTGTCTCAGTTTCCCATGCCTCAAGGTTACAGAACAAATTAAACTCGTATCTCGAGGTACCACTGTAATTAGTCACACTAAAAAAATAAAATAAAATAAAAATAAAAAAATAAACAGGCTGGCCTATGTGGCTCAGTGGTTGAGCATCGATCCATGAACCAGGAGATCCTGGTTTAATTCCTAGTCAGGACATATGCCCGGGTTGTGGCTTGATCCCCAGTAGGGGGCATGCAGGGGCAGCAGATCCATGATTCTCTCTCATTGTTGATGTTTCTATCTCTCTCTCTCTCTTCCTCTCTCTGAAATCAATAGAAATATATTTATTATTATTTTTGTCATTATTTTTTTATTAATGTGTTACATGTATACATATCTTCCCATTGCCCCCCCTCCCAGGCATACCCTAACCTCCCCCAGTGTCTTGTGTTCATTGGTTATGCTTACATGCATGTATACAAGTCCTTCGATTGATCTCTTATCTATTTAAAGTAAATAATAAAAATAATGGTAAAAACAAAGAAACAGATCAAAGAACAGCAGCATGAGAAGCAGACAGGATTCCCATGTTCTTCTGGCGCCCTTCCCCCTCTCTCCTGGGAGCAGGCAGCCTTGGGTTCCAGGAGACGTCCGTGCGCCTGCCCTCTTTTGTCCGCTTAGCTTTGTTTGGATTTGTTTTTTACACCAAAGTAAGAGTTCATAATAATACAGTGCTTGCTTTCTATGTGGCAGGTAATATCTACACAAAGCGAGAATCTCATGTAACTTTCATGACCATTCTGAAGTGTTTTTATTACAATTTTCATTTTACAAATGAGAAATACAAGACGGGTTGAAGCTCCCACAGATATAAGCCACGGAACCAACTGTGAAATTGAGATGCTTTTGATTCGCCGGTGCATGTTTTTCTCTTCCGCTATGTTTCCCAGTCCCATTCATTTTGATCTCATTATCAGCCCAGTGTTTGAATTCATTCATTCGTATTTATTCAAGAAACACATTTTGGTGCTCTGCGGTAGACCCTATGCAGGCAATTTTCTCATAAATGTTTGATGCTTTGATAATGCTGTTCGGAGATAATTCTCCTAGACCAGTGGTTGGCAAACTGTGACTCAAGAGCCACATGCGGCTCTTTGGCCCCTTGAGTGTGGCTCTTCCACAAAACACCATGGCCTGGGCAAGTGTATTTGGAAGAAGAGGCGTTAGAAGAAGTTTAAGTTTAAAATTTGGCTCTCCAAAGAAATGTCAATCATTGTACTGTTGGTGTTTGGCTCTGTTGACTAATGAGTTTGCCGACCACTGTCCTGCACTATCTCTCATTTCTACATATCTTATTCTGGATGAGCTTTTCAGGGGTGTTTGTACAGTGTCTCCCTCCAGAGCACAGGGAAGATTCCTTTCCCAGCTCCTTTAAGGAAGATAATGTCTCCCTCTAGGGCAAATGTTGGGCACATTTTCCATCAGCCCCTTTAAATTTGGCGTTTCCTGAGCTTGCAGTTCCTCATCTGGGATATATGTGAGCGAATTCACCCTATGGGCCTCGGGGACAAGGAAAACCAACGTGAGCATTGTCTACTTTGCCACGAGTAAGAAAGTCCCTTGGCACTAACTCAGGAGTCTCATATTTTCTGCCAGCATGTGTGGCAAGATCACTTGTCAGCTCACAAATGTAAAAAAATAAATAAAAATCGCAGGTCCTCCACATTCTTGATGAATACAACTAACACAGTAAGTATCTGCTGATGATTATGGACAATACAACTTGATGAATCAGTGTTCACATAAACTTACCGTGTTGCAGAGTCAATATTTGAACTATATATCTCTACCCGACTTTCGAACCATTAAGGACTAGAAATACTAAAATAAGCAGCCTCAGTCCCTCAGCTGTACCCTCCCATAAAGAAGGTACATGAGCCTGGCACGGGGGCTGCTGGGTAAACAAATGATCTTCGGGGTTAAGAGACTGCGGAGTCAAACAGCCCGAGGTTCTGAGGTGACACTCCGCATGACACTGAACAATTTATTTAACCTGCTTCCACAGTAATTTCCTGAACTCGGAGGCAGAAATAACAGGTCGTTTCTCACCGGAGTGTCGTAAACATTAAGCAAGGTGATGTATAGAGAGCGTTTAGCATGAAGCTGCACACCTCGCAGGTCCTCATTAAATGATGGCTATTAGTGTTGCTAATAAGTCCTCAATAAAGTCTGTAAGAGTGATGGATCTCCCTACATCAATTTACCTGCAGCCCAACTATCAGATCATTTACCACAAGGATCTCCCTAGTAGTTAGCAACGTAATCAGGTTTATAAATACAGATCACTACCGGAGCCGGCAGCTTGAAGGAGCAGAGAGCTTCCTAATAGTTCCTTTCTCGAACAAAAATATCTTGGGGCTGCAATTTTGAGGTGGCATTAAGGCTGAGTGCTCGCTTGGAGCCTTTCCACAATGGGGTGAGAAATTAGCAGGTTGGGGTGTTCCTGGTTATCCATTCGTCTTTTCCCCATCTTGCAAGTAGAGCGAGGACTTCTGTTGCCAAGCAACAATGCAGTGCTGGTGCGTGTGGACCATGGCGTTCTGGGAGGTAGGGCTGAGTTCTAGAGCTGAGCCCAAGGCCCTGAGAAGGAACTCTGGAGAGTTGATCTCTTCTCAACAAACTGACAAGTCGTGTCCTTAATTCAAATCCTCCATTATATATATATATATAGCACTGAAACTAGTTTGGCTCAGTGGATAAAGCATCGGCCTGCAGACTGAAAGGTCCCAGGTTCGATTCCGGTCAAGGGCATGTATCCTGGTTGCAGGCACATCCCCAGTAGGGGGCATGCAGGAGGCGGCTGATCAATGTCTCTCTCTCATTGATGTTTCTAACTCTCTATCCCTCTCCCTTCCTCTCTGTAAAACTCAATAAAATATATTTTTTGAAAAAATAAAAATACAAGTTTCTTCCACTGAGAAATCCTTTCACCAGCTTTCTGTGAACTGTAGACAATCCTAAGAACCACAGGAAACAGTACCACTTGAACATTGCCATTGCCATCCCAGTTTCCTGGCCTAAACGCACTCCATGAGGGCACCAGCCTGCTTGATGGATCTTCAGAACCCTCAATGCGCTCTGAAAGAGACGCTGGAAATTTCCACCCCAAACATTCACCCCTACATGGAGTTACTGGAAGAGGGGGGCTTTTATTGAAGTTATAAAGGGGGTGGGAAGTACAAGGAGGGGGGCTAGATGATAAAACACAACGCCAAAACTGGTTTGGCTCAGTGGATAGAGCATCAGCCTTTGGACTGAGGGGTCCCAGGTTCGATTCTGGCCAAGGGCATGTATCCTGGTTGTGGGCACATCTCCAGTGGGGGGCGTGCAGGAGGCAGCTGATTAATGTCTCTCTCTCATCGATGTTTCTAACTCTCTATCCCTCTCCCTTCCTCTCTGTAAAAATCAGTAAAAAAAAAACACAAAAACAAAACACAGGCCAACAGCAAGACTGCCTTAGTATGGATTGCAGCTCTCCAACTTCAGGACTCAATGATTTTTGGAAGGTCATTTCACCTCTCTGTGCCTTAACCTCACCGTTTTTATGTACAAAATGTGTTTCCTGGTTCCATAGAGTCTTGATATGACTCATGAATGGTCCCAGGTAAGAATGTGGGTGGAATTCAGCCTCCATCATCACCCGGTGCTGTATATTCAGACCCCAGCACGTCCTACATTTTCCCTCAGAGAAAATTTCCCTCCAGGCTCACTGCCACCTTTTCTCTTCTCAGTTACTTCTGATCTCCTTCAATGAGGTCCCTGGTCATTGCGTTAATGTTTTCTTCAGTTACTTACCATGACTCTAGAAAATAAACAAACCAGCACACATGGCTCATGCCAGGATGAGATCATAGGTTTGCAAATGTGTCTGATGGTGCAGAATACTGTCAGGTCAAAATCAAATACAGTGGTACCTCAAGATACGAGTTTAATTCATTCTGTAACCTTGAGGCGTGGAAACTATGAGATGCTCGAGTCGAGGTAAACTGGTGGGT
>PVJN01025938.1:0-29536 GCA_004026805.1 Lasiurus borealis | reverse complement strand
GGCGATTCACTTCCCATGCAGGTGAAGGAACAGAGGCCGAGGTGTTGATCAGTCCTGTCTGTCTGACCACCCCCCAATCAGCCCTGTCTGACCCCCCTAATCTTTGCCCTCCATCCCAGACCATCCGTCACCCCTAATCCTGCCTCTTTCAGGCTCAAATCAGCATCTTGGTTATGTCCCATCCTGCTCCTTCTCCAAAGGCTTTAAACCGCTGGCCGAGGCTGCGGGCAGCGGCTCTGTCACTGACTGGCCACCGTGCCGGTTCCCTGAGTGTCGGGAATGCGTGCTTTTCCAGCTGGGTGTTTATTCCCACGCGTGGCTTCATCCAGTGTGTCACTGTTTCCAGTTGAGCTCTCCCTCTGTGCTCTGTTTGGGGGGGAGGGGGTTTGGGGTTCATGCCGCCAGCTCCTCGGGGTTGGCAGAGGCTCCTGAGTGAGCCTCTGGGGCTCAGGGAAGCGGGAGGGACACAGAGCCCATCATGACCGGAGAGGAGGAAGCTCACTGCTCAGAGCCGTGAGGTGCTCCCGCCATTTTTTTTTTAATATATTTTATTGATTTTTTACAGAGAGGAAGGGAAAGGGGTTAGAAACATCGATGAGAGAGAGACATCGATCAGCTGCTTCTTGCACGCCCCCCACTGGGGAGGTGCCCACAACCAAGGTACATGCCTTGACCGGATTCAAACCTGGGACCTTTCAGTCTGCAGGCCGACGCTCTATCCACTGAGCCAAATTGGTTTCGGCTCCCGCCATCTTTTTAATGAGTCTGAACACATTCCTGTTAGGTAACGGATTCAAAGCTCACTTTGTGTTCGTTCCTGTCCGCTCTTTCTGGTCGCTCGGTGCGGCTTCCCAGCACAAATTATATTCTCCAGCGGCGAGGCCACCGGAGAGATGGAAGTTCCCAGTGCTGGGCCGAGCCGGGGAGAACCGCCCCCCGTTAAAACCGTCCCCAATCAATGCCACGGCTGCGTGACAGTAATTAGGTAGGAAAAGAGAAGAGGGGAGCGGCTCTTCATCTCCAAAGCAGCCCTGCATGTGCTGTCGCTCTGCCCAGACTCTGCTAATTGGGGTCTAGACATGAAAGGGGGCAAGGACGGTGGGGGGGGTGTGTGTGCAGAGAGGCAGACAGCGCCTCAGAAACAGGGGAGCCGGCGGAAGAAGACGCAGAGGTCGGGGTGGCTGCTGCTGCAGAGTCGTCCCGGAGTGAGGGCGGCGGGGACCAGCTGGAGACCAGGCGGAAGGAGAGAGCAATGGGGAAGGCGAGGCTCCAGCTCCTCCCCAGGAAAGCAGACCTGCCTGTCTTTCCGCTCTCCCGTCCCCACCACTGGCCACTGCCCACTGGCCACCCTCACCCTGGACAGTGAGGCTGTGGGATCACGTGGCCGCAAGCACAAGCTCCACCCCGAGACAGACCAGGGTTCAAGGTCTGGCCTTGACCTTTACTACTTCCTGTGTGGCCCTGGACAATTCCTGAGCTCGGCTTAGCCTCTGCTCTCTCATGTGCCAGGTGACAACACGAGGACCTTCCTGGTGAGGATGTTGAGAGAATTAGAGTGCCAATGCCCTATTAGCAGGTTTGGCTCAGTGGATAGAGTGTTGGCCTGTGGACCAAAGGGTCCCAGGTTTGATTCCGGTCAAGGGCTCAGTTGCAGGCTCAATTCCCAGTAGGGTGTGTGCAGGAGGCAGCCTAAGAGTGAGGCTCTCTCATCAGTGATGTTTCTATCTCTCTCTCCCTCTCTTTTCCTCTCTGAAATTAATTAAAAAATATATATATACATATTTATATTTTTAAAAGATATATATACATTTTGAAAAGATATATATATTATAAAGATATTTATATATATTTTATAAAAGATATACATTATATATATATACATTATATATATATATATATATGTAAAATACACACACACACACACACACACATATATTATAAAGAGTGCTTAGAATGCCCTGGCTGGGGTGGCTCCATTGGTTAGACATCGTCCTATACATCAAAAGGTTATGGGTTCGATTCCCAGTCAGGACACATACCTAGGACGTGGGTTCAATCAATCCCCAGTCAGGGCACGTATGGAAGGCAACCCACAGATGCTCTCTCTCACATGGATGTTTCTCTCTCTCTGCCGTCCTTGCTCTCCAAAATCAATAAGCCTATTCTCAGGTGAGGATTTTAAAAAGTGCTTAGAACATGGTTAGCGTTCAGGAAGCGTCAACCATTATTATTGCTGCCGGAGCAATAGTATTAAAGCAGAATGCTGGAGCCAGTGCTCCCTCATTTCCACCTCGCACTGCACATTTGTAATTAATCACCAGCCCCCCAGCTTGTACGCGTGCCCCTCGCCACGGGTGCTCGCGGCGCGAGAAGGATGTGGTAGACAGGGAGACAGTTCTCAGCTGCGGCACAATGGAAGGCGCAGATTGCATTACCGCGGAATGGAATTCTGCTGCGTGAATAGCTGCAAGCGCCCGAGGCCACAATTCTGCAATAATTACCATATCTTCGAGAACTTTCTGCACATCAGTGAGAAAGCGGAATTCAGAATTACCCAACAAAACCGTCCCGAGGACCGAGTTTCTTCTGAGCCAATTTACGTTTTTCTGAGCCTGCCTGCTGATGAAAGGTGGCATCCGCACTCTGCCGTGACAATAACGTGCGTGGTCTCCGCAGATTACTTGTTCTGCGAGAAATAAAAATCAGTTCCACAGCCCCGCACCCTCCGATCGCGCCTCAGGATCCACAGGATTAAAAATAGGGAGGCCTAGCCAAACAGCCCCCCTGCACTGCATATGCACCCCCTCCGCGCAGCTGTTCTCACGATCCCTTTCCCTTTAAAATGGGGCGCACACGAAACCGGTTTGGCTCAGTGGATAGAGCGTCAGCCTGCGGACTGAAAGGTCCCAGGTTTGATTCCGGTCAAGGGCATGTACCTTGGTTGCAGGCACATCCCCAGTGGGGGGCATGCAGGAGGCAGCTTATGGATCTCTCTCTCTCATTGATGTTTCTAACTCTCTATTCCTCTCCCTTCCTCTGTAAAAAATCAATAAAAAAATATATATTTTTAAAAATGGGGGCGCACAGAAGGAGGGATCCTGGCACGCCCAGAAGCAAACCCGTCACACCGACCTGACCTCACTCAGTGGGGAGATGAGTCACCAGGTCTCCAAAAACCCCCTCCAAGTTTATTTTAATCAGTTTGTGAGTGGATTTGGGGAACCCTTTAGTCCACAAATTTCTGTGACATTTTGTTTCCAATAGAATCCACGTCCTTGTCATTCAGTTCTTCTCTGCGAGTCAGGCCAGAAGTGCCACGTGACCCTGCTGACTGGGCTGCTGACTCCGGGAAACGGAGGCGCTCCCCTTTCTGACCTGCCGCCTGGCTGTTGGTCCTCAGGCTCCCCGGGTCTCTCCCGCTCCCAGCTTCTGCACACGCTGTTCTCTCCGCCAGAAGAGCCCCTCTCTGTCCTGACTCCCGTTACTTATCCTTCTGAATCCAGTGGGACTTCATTTCTGCCGGGGAGCACTCCCTGGCTCCCAATGAGAGCAAGCTGAACCTCTGCCCCAGCGCCCCCACACCAGCCTGTGCTCACCAAGTTCATAGGCCTTAGCAGGTGCGCACTGCGCTCCAATCACACATCCGCCTCTCCGCGCCTCCGCTGGACTGTAAGTCTGAGACAGGGCTGCAGCCGCCTTGCTCACCGTCGTGTCCCCAAAGTCTAGCGAATAATCAGGGCTGCTTACGCATGTCAGTGATGAACACACGAGCCATTTGACGGTAAGTAAACTGTCAAGCATTTTTATCGCTGCCTGATAATAGCCCCGAGTTCCAAGTAAAGTACTTAAGAGAGTAGCGTCTAGTGAAGTGTTTTAAAACTGAGATAATTAGTCAATCAGAATATAAGAGAAGCCAAGTTTGTTCTCTTCGTTGAATGGAGTTGGCTAAATAGAAACTCAAGTAAGTGCTCGCTAATTAACAAATTGCCGAATTAAAATGCACACGCTCTCGTTAAAATCTGGAAGTTACCGTGTGCGCGCACTAAGCACACGGTAAAGAAGGCCGTTTGTCAAACGGATGGTTTTTGCTGTCTGAGTGATGGGGAGGTTTCTCTGAGTCTCTCCCCAGACTCGGGAAGCAGCCCCTTTGGGTGGTGGGGGTGGGGAGGGAGGAGTGCTTGACCTCTGGAGGGTTTTTATTCGCCTCTCTGTGCGAGGCACAGCTCAGATGTCCTGGCCAGTACACGGAGGAGACACCGTATCCTTCTATCCCTACCAATCCACTCGTGGATCTCCCCGGTGTACGAAGAAAGCCAACAGAACATGTCTTAGGGCGTTTTTTATGCTCTGTTTTACTCCATAAAGAAGTTTTATTTGGCTGAAACCGGTTTGGCTCACTGGATAGAGCGTCGGCCTACGGACTGAAAGGTCCCAGGTTTGATTCCGGTCAAGGGCATGTACATTGGTTGCAGGCACATCCCCAGTAGGGGGCATGCAGGATGCAGCTGATCGATGTCTCTCTTTCATCGATGTTTCTCTCTATCCCTCTCCCTTCCTCTCTGTAAAAAATCAGTAAAATATATTTTTAAAAAATTTAAAAAAAAAGAACTTTTATTTGGCCAACATGTCATTAGTGACACTTATCTCATTAATCCTAGAATCCGTATTTCAGCTCCAAAGTTATTTCCTTAAAAACTCCTTGGCCAGGTTAAATCCTCAAGATCCTTTCCCAGAACTATTAGCCTTTATGTTTTCGAGAAAACAACTTGCTCTCTGAAATGCCTCAAGAACTCCAGCTCTGAGCACAGGAGCCACTGGTTTTGCTCCCACTGGATCCCCAGAGCCTGGTGGGGGTCTTTGAGTATCAGGAAGTGAAAAAGACGGAGACCCAATGGGTAAATGAGGGCAGAAGCCACTTTTTCCCACGGGCACCTGTTGAGTTCAACAGATGCCACCTCTCACTCTGCTAACCTGGACAGGTGCCAGGCACAGAAATCGCCTCGCCCACCGTGAACTCTCGCAAGAGATGCTCCTTCCAGCCAAGTTGGACCCAATGACTATGCCGTGAGAACGAGTTAGAAAAGAACCATCCCTCTGAGGAATGAAGTCTGGGATTAAGCGGGGTGTTCTAGAACTCTCTAACCAAGGTCTTCAAGAGCCCGTACTGCCTGGCACGCTGCCCTGCCTCTCCTCCCCGGCCTCGTCTCTTCCCGCTCTCTCCTTCCTCACTCACCGCAGCCACCCTGGCCTCCATGACATCCCTCAAACCTACCAAAGGCTTTCCTCCACTTCTTGACTAGTTTGCATGAAAATAAATTCTGATTTGGGAGTGGCATCCAGGCATGAGAGTGTTTTTTACACTTCCTGTATTTCTTAGAAATGATCAGGAATCATCTTGGCTTTTTATAGATAGTTGTTGAAACTGAGTGATGGGTCCATACAACCCCTTACACTGTTGTATCAACCAAATACAAAACAAAACAAAAGCTTCCCTAGCGATCCTCATGTGCAACAGGGATGAGAAGCATTGGCCTGTAATCCCTAAACCAGACCATTCTGCTCATACATTTAGTAGTTGAGGCATTTCCAGTTGAAAGGATGTTTTAATGAATTAAAAAGATACACAATGAAAAACATCAAATTTATTTTTGAACATACAAGAAAAGGGAGTATACATTTGAATTCACTTTGCAATATACATGAACAACGAAAACGCCTGTGCCATGTTCTTTTGGTCTCCACTCACTCCCAACCAACATGGCGCCCATCGGGAGGGGAGGGTTCTGGCCTTGGTGTGCAGAGCAGAAACGTGGCATGAGAACGTGTAGAGAACCTGTGCCCCAGACTCGATCTTCCTCACTCAGGGCAAAGGCTTGTCGACAGGGACTCCCCACACAGATGAGGAGTAAAGGCCTCTCCCTGCCAGCTTCCCCCTGAGCTCTAGAACAGTCATTTCCCATGTGGGGGCTTATACCCTAACTTTCACTATAACTTTTACATGGATTTTGACTTAAAGTACAAGAGCATGAAAGAATGAAATTCTCTTTGGTTTCAAATGAACTAATATCTAAATTTGGAAATATTATCAAAGGTGAACCTTTCCTGTTTTTTTAAAAAATAAACCACCCAAGTGAATTTATTGATGTGAAAGATACTTGTTAATCAATCTGGCAAAGGAAAAATCAAACTGTCCGTCTATTTTGCCAGAGCGATGAGAACCTATAGCAGGCTATCGGTTTCGGGGACCACAGGGGCTCTGGCAGAGATGGTTACTGGGATGACTCCAGTGGGTCTGAGCTCTCCTCAGAAGACTGGGGCAGCGGCGAGGCCGCGCTGATCTGCGGGCTGTGCCCACCCATTCTGACCAGATGGCTGTTGATGGCAGCCAGTTCTTCTATCACCACGCTCAGATCTTCGTGCAGCTTGACTATGGCGTTTTTTACCTCCCCTAGCAGACCCGGGATGGAACTGTTTGCTTTGGGCTCCTGAGGCAGGCCTCTGGGTGTCTGAAAAGCAGAAAAGGGCACAGCGTTGAAGTGGTCTACGTCTTGGGTGGAAAATTCTACCCAGTGACTGCCGGAAGGATGACTTCTCTTCTTTCTAGCAGAAGCAGAGTTGTCCGGAAGACTCTCCAGCAGATTGAAGTTGTCCGTTTCTTCATCGGAAGACAGTGAGCTCCTAGGGGCAAAGGGGTGACGTGCCCTGGCTGTCTTATCTTTGTCTTTGTCTTTAAAGGAGACAGAAGAAGAGTGTTGATGGGACAAAGCCCAGTAGGAAGGTCCAGCCAAAATCCGGGGTAAGAGAGGAGCAGACTTGTCTGGAGAGGCCGAGTCAGGAGACGATATGGACAGAGTAGAAAAGGAGGATGTCACCTCAGAGGTGGTCGACACTAAAATGTACAAAGGAGAGAGAGATGATGCAACACCCAGATGAGAGGCCAGCTAGAATAATTGTACGGTGTCAGACCCTATCTGACATAAATACTCTACTTAGAACTTGATGTGCAAAATAATCATAAGAAACATAAAGCAGGAAACAGAGAAAATCTAACGGTTTTCTAAAGGAAACTAAAATAAAATGACCAATATTCATCTTCACTCTCAGATCCTGACCACCATATTTTTATATTCCACTTATCAGAGAAAGTCAAGCATTATGCCCATTCTATTGATGGCATTTTAAAAAAAATTGCTCATATCTTTTTAAAAATATATATTTTATTGCATTTTTTACAGAGAGGAAGGGAGAGGGATAGAGAGCTAAAAACATCGATGAGAGAGAAACATTGATCAGCCGCCTCCTGCACACCCCTTACTGGGGAGGTGCCCGCAACCAGGATACATGCCCTTGACCAGAATCGAACCTGGTACCTTCAGTCTGCAGGCCGACACTCTATCCATTGAGCCAAACCGGTTTCAGCTACTGATGGCATTTGAAGTTGGCATTTAAAATAGAAAGTCTGAGAAACCTGCAACTTACGTTCTTTCTCCATTTTTTCTTCTACAGAGAATATTATGGCAAAACGAACCACCAACTACAACTATCAAAAGTTGTGAAACTATTTTTTTCTCTCAATAGTTAAATATGTCAAGACTGAAGTCCAGTCCAGCTGAGATCCAGAACACTAGTGCATGCGCACAATTAGCGTTCCACCAAGAAACTGCATGTAAAATAAAAAGCTCTGTAAGTCTATTTTCCATAAAATTAAAGATTTAATCGCATTTTATCTTTCAGGAAAAATTGTATTCAGTCTCTTCTTCAGCACTGCATTCTAAACCATTATTTCCCAAAGTGCGCTCTGAGGAAGGCGGTGCCTGATGGTTCTGGGAAATCGGGGCTTCCGAGTCACATCAGACTGAGCGACAGCATCCCTGCCTCCCGTTAGATTAGCACGGTATTTTCACGTGTTTTCCAAAACTTCCTTGGACACCGAACCTTTTCTTGTTCCTTGGAACATCTATGTACATTCATTTATGTATTAGGTGGTACAAATGGTTAGTTCTAAAATCTTTGAGCCGAAATCGGTTTGGCTCAGTGGATAGAGTGCCGGCCTGTGGACTGAAAGGTCCCAGGTTCGATTCCCATCAAGGGCATGTACCTTGGTTGCGGGCACATCCCCAGTGGGGGGCGTGCAGGAGGCGGCTGATTGATGTCTCTCTCTCATCGATGTTTCTAACTCTCTATTCCTCCCCCTTCCTCTCTGTAAAAAATCAATAAAATATATATTTTTAAAAAATCTTTGAAACTATCTTTGGACTTGCTACTTAAATTAAAAGAGCAAAACAACCTTTACTCTCTCTAGTCATAGAAAAGGGAAATCAATGCTTACCACTTAGCACCTGACTTATATATTACTTTCCATATTATTTAATTTCCTTTGCGTACCCACATGCCTTTAACCTAAATTGGACCTCTTGTAAAAATTATGGCTGGTGTGGGCGGCTTCTATTTTCTGCTCCCAAGCCTTCCAGTTCTCGGGAAAAACCCCCATCACGAAACTTTCTGGGGTGCACTGAGTCCTCTGTGGTGCAGAGCGGGCTCTGAGCGGGAGCAGCATGTCACCGGCACGTGGTCAGGCGGAGATCAGCCCCTCGAGACTCAGGCCAGGTTATCCCAGTCTCTCCTTAGACTAAAAGGGGGACCACAGTTTCCCTCCATGCCGATGAGGAAAGCCTCAGCATGTGTGTGCCCTGAGTCCCACGACACGTCCCTGCACCATCCCCCTGTGTGGCTCTCCTGTGTCCCACACCCGTGTCTCTCTCTTTCGTGGCTTACTCTCCTGTGGAGTGGCACATCTCCAGCTGTTCACTGGAAAAGGATGCAAGAGAAGTGAACGTTTGGAGAACTTGCTTGTTTGAAAATGTCTATAAAGAAGGACTGATAGGCCAGAACTGGTTTGGCTCAGTAGATAGAGCGTCAGCCTGTGGACTGAAAGGACCCAGGTTTGATTCCGGTCAAGGGCATGTACCTGTGTTGTGGGTACATCCCCAGTAGGGGGCGTGCAAGAGGCAGCTGATCAATGTTTCTTTTTCATCCATGTTTCTAGCTCTCTATCCTTCTCCCTTCATCTCTGTAAAAAAAAATCAATAAAATATATTAAAAAAAAAAGAATGACTGATAGGCAAATCTTTACAAAAAAGGGAGAAGGGGAGAAGGAGAGAGAGGCTATATTTAATTATTAGAAGGTAATCACAAAACCTTAGCAATATTTATATTCCATTTCTCAAGTTGTGCATGAGTTAGATCTGGGATTAATAGGTGAAAGTGATAAAACACAGATTTTAGCCCAATTTAAAAAAAAATAACATTTTCTAATGCTTCTCCGCACATGAAGTGGGTGCGTGGGGAAGGGTGAGGTTTCTGGCACACGTGGGCTCAGGCACAGCCTGCATGGCCGAGTGCAGGACCGTCTCATGCATCAGATGGACAGACTCTATGTCCTTGATGAGACTCCAAAACTCCAGGACCCAAAGCATAGCTTTACGTTACTGAGAAACTATTCCAGAAATAGTGCACGCTGGTCAGGAAGAATGATTAAAAAAAATACATATTTTATTGATTTTTTACAGAGAGGAAGGGAGAGGATAGAGAGAAACATTGATGAGAGAAAAACATCGATCAGCTGCCTCCTGCACGCCCCCTACTGGGGATGTGCCCGCAGCCAAGGTACATGCCCCTGAACGGAATCAAACCCAGGACCCTTGAGTCTGCAGGCTGATGCTCTATCCACTGAGCCAAACTGGTCAGGGCAGGAAGAATGATTTTAATGAGAAACACGTAAGTAGGCCAAGAGGAAATAATACTTAAGTCAAATATTCTTATCTTTTTGAAGATAACCCATTTATGTTAGTCACATATATACAATGTGGTTAAAATACCCGGACTTAGGGACAACTGTAATAATCCGGACAGTAAAGATTTATTAGGGAAGAGAGTATCTGGACGTCAGTGGTTCTCAGAGTTGGTCCCTGAGCCAGCGGCAGCGGCAGCGCCTGGGACCGTGTTAAGGACGCGGGTCCCGGCTGCACTGCAGACCCACTGACTCAGCCTGAGTACTGACAGGCCTCCGGGAGTGAGCGGCTGAGCATCCTGCTTTCTCCCGAACCCCCTCCACCTTTGGGTTCCACTAACCAGCTCCCCGTTTCGCAGCTTTGATTCGTGGGCTCCGGGGTGCCTTCGCTCCTCAGCAGCCACTTCGCCTCTAATTGCTGCGCACCGTTTACTTTTGTTTCCAAACACAGCACAGCTGTGCGACACGCAGGCTGCGCTCTGGGGACGCTCCCGCCCGCGCGGGTACCTTCCCTGCCGAGCTCAGAGGCTGTGTGGTACCTGGTTAGCTTTCATCCCTTCCAGCAGTGGATGTGCCAAAGCCGAAACCCAGCGATGGCTGCAGATAAGCTGCAGGGAACGTGTGAGGTCTGCGCGCCAATTAATGTCTGCTTGCCTGAAGAATGCTGCTATCTCTAACTTTATACTCACGAGTAACACCGAACCATTAAACTGTATCACAACTTTAAACTTAAAAAGCATTTAGAACTCATGGGTGCAAGAGTAAAAGGATAAGTACATTTCAAGCAATATTTTAGAACTTAGCTGTAATGTGAATTTTTGTATAACTAGCAGGTCCTTGGTCAATTAAATACAGTTCATTGTAAACCACAGGGTTTTGTGTGTTGTTTTTTTTCCCATTCTCCAGTTCATTTATTTCCATTTTCCTCGCTGGTTTACAATGGCTGCCAAGTTAGCTATACGCATACATTAAAATATTCTGATTTTGTACAGCGGGTAAGAAATATTTTACACAAACCTGCACAGCGGAATTATTCATAATAGTCAAAAGGAAAAACAACTCAAATGTCCATCAACTGTGAGTGGATAAATGGAATGTGTTTATCTACACGATGGAGTATTATTCGGCCATAAAAAGGAACAAAGTATGAAACATGCTAGAACATGGATGGAGCTTAAAAACATTATGCAAAGTGAAGGACACAGTCACCAAGGTCCCATGCTGTATGATTCCGCCGTATAAAGCGCCCAGAACAGCCGAAACCGGTGTGGCTCAGTGGATAGAACATCGGCCTTCAGACTGAAAGGTCCCAGGTTTGATTCCGGTCAAGGCCATGCACATTGGTTGCAGGCACATCCCAGGAGGGGGCATGCAGGAGGCGGCTGATCGATGTCTCTCATCGATTTTCTGGCTTTCTATCCCTTTCCCTTCCTCTCTATAAAAAAATCAATAAAATATATTATAAAAAATAAATAAAATCAACAAAACCGCCGAAACTGGTTTGGCTCAGTGGATAGAGCGCGGGCCTGCGGACTGGAGGGTCCCGGATTCGATTCTGGTCAGGGGCATGTACCTTGGTTGCAGGCACATCCCCATTGGGGGTTGTGCAGGAGACGGCTGATCGATAAAATATATATTTAAAGTGCCCAGAACAGGAAATCCATAGAGACAGAGAAGAGACTAGTGGTTGCAGGCGTTGGGGGGATGGGGAGAGGAAGACTGCTAATGAGCACAGGGCTTCTGGGTGAGACGTCAGCTGGAGGAGATGCTGGCTGTCTGGGGCGGGTCAGCAGCTTGGCCGTGACTTTCCAGGGGGACAGGGCTCCCCTCAACACAGAGCTTCTGAACCAGCCCAGCCCGTGGCTCAGGGGCAGCTGAAAGGGTTAGCAGAGCGGTTTCCTATCATTTTCCCACTTTTTGTGGAAACGGTTAATTTTTCAAACTCTAGAGTCTTCAGTGAAGGTTTTGGGGAGTCAGAAGTTATATGCAGACGTTCAGCTGCTCAAGTGGGTGTTGGTGTTCCTAACCCCCGTGTGGTTTTAGGGCCCATTGTACTGCTTTTCCTGTACACACACACTTACGATACAGTTTAACTTATGCATTAGACACAGTCAGAAATTAACGGTAACACTAAAATGGCTCTATTGTGACAACAGAGTTTAATGAAAGTTGTGTGACTGTGGCCACTCACTTCCGGGCACCCCTGGCTGCGTCTCCGTGTGGGCTCCGTGCTTTCTGACGTGACCCGCTGCCATCATTTGGGACACGTTTTCTGCTCGTGTCCTCACGCCCAGATTTAACGCCTTTTCCATTCTAACTGAGCAGTTCTCACCAGCTGCGGCCGCCACTTCCAGTTTGAGGCGCGACCATAAAACTGGCTCAAATTTCTCTTTCCCGCTTCACATTCATGGAGAGACGATGTGTTCTTACCACACAGCTTAGCGACCTCCGCACACGATTTCTCTTCTCTGCTTATTAAGCCAACGACTTTCCCCTTTTCACTGGAAAGCAGCACTGACTGGCTTCTCTCGGCATCTTCTCTCAGTGTCACTACTCTGATGCTCCGGCGCCATTATTGAGTAAAAGAGGGGTCACACGAACACCAGCGCCCAGAGACCTCGCGGTGCGTCTGATCCGCTGGGGTGGACAGTGACTAATGGGCAGGTGGCCTACACGTCATGGACATGCTGGACAGCGGGGATGATTAATATCCTGGGTGGGATGGAGGGGAAGCGTAAGATTCCACCGTGCTACTCAGACCAATAGGCAATTTTAAACTTAGGAGTTGTTTATTTCTGGAATTTTCCATGGAATAGCTTCAATTCGCAGTTGGCCATCGGTAGGTGAGACTTTGAAATGCAAAACCACGGAAAAGGGGGGGCGGGAGGCTACTGCACCGCCTTCTCTCTCCTCCATCATCCGAGTGATGCCAGCGTCCGTGGAGACTCGTTATCCATCCGCACCTCATCACTTCTCGAATCCTCTACCAGCCGCTCCCCTGCGTGTTGCTTAGCGCCTGTCATCACTCAGAAGTGCGTCTCTCTGAAACCTTGTTTTCCAAGATTACTTCCTCCTGCATTACTTCCGCCGCCCCGTTCCTTTAACTACATCTCCCCTTTGGCCCCGTCGAGACAGCAGGTCTAACGATGCTCTTGTTTTCTCGCTCCACAGTGTCTGCCTGGCTCTGCCTCCTTTCTGGTCCAGCGCAGAGTCCCATCACCCGTCACTTTTAACCGCTTTCTTGCTACCTCCTTGCTGCTGTGGCTCCTGCCTTACCTGCTGCTAATTTCTAACCCGAGCGTCAGCAGACCTCTTTCTCAAGGACCAGAGAGCAGATATTTTAGGCTCTGGAGACAGTGTCTGTTGCAGCTGCTCAGCTCTGCTGTTACAGCACAGAAACAGCCCAAGACAGTCTGTACACCAATTGGTGTGGGTGTCTTCCAAGAGCTCTTCGATGATAAAAAACAGTCAGCGGGCCCTGGCCAGTTTCACTCAGCGGTTAGAGCAGCGGCCCTTGGACAGAAGGATCTCAGGTTCGAGGGCACATATCTCAGTTGCAGGCTCGATTCCCTGGTTGGGGCACGTGCAGGAGGCAACCAATCAACGTGTCTCTCTCACACAAATGGTTTTCTCTCCTCTCCAGTTTCTCTTAAAAAATCAATGGAAAAAATATCCTCAGGTGAGGATTAAAACTACCCAGTGTGCCAGGGCATTGACCAATCCCTGTCCTAACCTTATTCCAGTTTATCATCTACCTTTCCATTCCCATCCCAGGCTGCTCGGCACCTCTGGGGAAGAGCACAGACCCACAAACTAGGGTGGCTGCCAATCGCCACCCCTTCATCCTGCCCGTGTCTCCTCAGTTCACCCTGCCATCCTCTAGCGGGTTATTCTCACTCCATCCCATCTCTTCACAGCCCACCGTCACTCCAAACACCTCAGCCTTGGCAGGTGACATGAGACAGTAAGACACTGAGGCCAAGACTACAGTATATGGTACCCGGAGGCTTAATACATCTTAATTATTAAAATCAACAAAACCTTGCCGAAACCGGTTTGGCTCAGTGGATAGAGTGTCGGTCTGCAGACTGAAAGATCCCAGGTTTTATTCCGGTCAAGGGCATGTACCTTGGTTGCGGGCACATCCCCAGTCGGGGGGCGTGCAGGAGGCAGGTGATCAATGTCTCTCTCTCATCGATGTTTCTAACTCTATCCCTTTCCCTTCCTCTCTATAAAAAATCAATAAAATATATTATAAAAAATAAATAAAATCAACAAAACCGCCTAAACTGGTTTGGCTCAATGGATAGAGTGTCGGCCTGCGGATTGGAGGGTCCCGGATTCGATTCCGGTCAGGGGCATGTACCTTGGTTGCAGGCACATCCCCATTGGGGGTTGTGCAGGAGACGGCTGATCGATGTCTCTCTCTCATTGATGTTTCTAACTCTCTATCCCTCTCCCTTCCTCTCTGTAAAAATCAATAAAATATATTATAATAAATAAATAAAATCAACAAAACCTTTCCCTCACACTGCTACATCCTTTCTCCTCCTTCCTACAGGCCCTCAGGATGAGGTGACTCCCCTTCTGTTCTGATCATGCTCCCCAGATCACGCTCCATCTTGGCTCTCTCCCTCCTCCTCACCCTCTCGTCAGCTGCCTCTCACCCACTTTCCTTTCCCACAAGAGCCTCTAAGTGCCGTCTCCCTGTTTCACCCCCTCCCAATCCCCTCTCCACACTCCCTGAGAGTAACTTTCTAAACACAGGGGTAAAGCTACTCACCTGACTTACAGCCGTTAGTGACTTGCCTTGTCTCCAACATAAAGTCCCACCTTAACCCGGAAGACACAGCGCATCTACCCTGGCTTACCTGTCCACTGTTTTCTTCTGTTACTTTCTCGTGTACATTTCCCATTCCTTCTCTACTAAGCTGCTTTTAGTTGGCTTTTTAAGTACAGGGGTACCTCAAGATATGAGTTTAATTCATTCCGTAACCTTGAGGCATGGGAAACTATGAGATGTTCAAGTCGCGGTAAACTGGTGGGTCGTGTGCAGCGGGCCGATCCACGTGATGACTCCTATCTCAAATGTTGCTCATATTTCAAAGCAAAAATTGTTCGCTCGACGGCTCGTATCTCAAAAATCTCATATGTTAGGGCACTCGTATCTCGAGGTACCACTGTACTGAATGCCTCCTAAGTGCAAGGCGCTGTGGTTGGTGCTGAGGATACAATAATGAGTAGGGCAGGTGTGGTCCCTTCCCTCGTGGAGTTGACATTCCACTTTTGGGGAAAGACATTAAAAAACTTAATGCATATATCGTTATATTTAATTAGAGCGACAATAAGTGCTAAGAAGAATAACTGTAGGATAGTGAAGGTAGCAGAGTTGGAGGGGGAGGGGTTTGAAATAACCTAGGGGTCAGGAAATCTTGAAGGTGATGCTTGAGCTGACTTCTAGAGCAAGTAGTTCTCCACCTTTCTAAGGCCGCGACCCTTGCAGACAGCTCCTTATGTGGTGGTGACCCCCAACCATGAAATGTTGCTACTGTGATGCATCGTGATGTAAATATCTGCATTTTCCGATGGTCTCAGGCGACCCCTGTGAAAGGGTCGTTTGACTCCCAAAGGGGTCACGACCCACAGGTTGAGAACTGCTGCTCTAAGGGATGAGGAAGAGCGACCCAGGAAGGAGGTGGATTAGAAGCCAGAGGGAACGAGAGTCCGGAGGTGGGGAAGCCACATGGTTACTCCACAAACGGGAAGAGCATCAGGCCGCAGAAGGCAGGAGCTAGGCGGTGCGGGCCTGGGAGGCGACTGGATCGTTAGGCGCACGGGAGCAGCCACGGTGTAAGCGGGGAGAGCAGGTCACTCTGGCTGTTCTCCGAAGCATACACTGGAGCCTCCCAGAATGTCTCTGCTCAGTCACAACCCTGATTACCCCTCAGCCCGCGTGCCCTTTCCGGAAGGAGTAAGTTTATTTGTTCTTGAGGATAAATGAGAAACAGCCCAAAGGAAGCTCTGGTCTGTGCTCGCTCTTTCTAACGTGATCCCCCGCGGAACTGGCCAGAACTGGGGCTTCCGCCGAGCACTCGTCACCCACAGCATGGACTGCCCATTAGCCCTTTAATCAAAGGGCACTTTCCCAGCTGAGCAAGTCCTCTGTGCGGTAAGGCGACAAGAGGTGATGGGCAGGAAAGAAAAGGCACGCGCATTTTAACGCCACGGAAAGGGGCACAGGATAGGGAGGCAGAGAGCTGGGAAAAGTAAATGAAGGATGCTTCAAAAGAGCATTGTTTCCGTTTATTATTATTTTTGAGACTCACCCAGTTCCGTTAAGCTCTTGAGGATATCAACATCCCTCTGACCAGCGCCGGGCGGGGCTGGTTTCTGAGGGTCCTTCTCGCTCACAGTCTCCTTTGCCGGCTCAAACGTCTGGAACGAGGGAGAGACATAGAGTGTCTCCACCGAGGCCTGGTTACAGAAAGTCGAATCGGACTTGGAGAGTCTTCCACTGGGATGGATCGCCTCTTCTCTGCTGGATGACCCAAATGCTGGTAAAGTTGACAGTTTTTCAAAATTTTTGGCAGCGATCTGCTTTTCTAGAGACAGCTGGAAAAGGTTTTCTGTGACAGCATTCATGACGGTGCACTCTGGTTTCTTGTCCAAATTCACATTTGTCTGCAGAGGTGGTTTTTTTTCTGAGGGAGCAGGTACAGCATCTGTAAGATAACAAATCAGAACTGAAAACACTAATTGTTTCTGCTTTCTTACAGTGTCTCTCTGCCGCCTCTGTGAAGTAAACCCGCGCTGTAACCCCCGCCTCAGTCTTTCGGAGGCCGAGTTTGCTCCTCACTGAAATACAAGGAGAGGAAAGCATCAAACAACGTGTCTTAAAATATTTCCCTCTTCACCTACTTATCTGTTTCTGAATCCACTGTATTTTCAGCACTTTCAAGCCTTCATCTTTTCCTTGTAAACTAGATAAACTAGAAAAAAATTGGCATATCATATCGGTCTATCCTTATATAATCCGCAGTCACACACACACAAATCTTTTTCTTCTGAAATTAAAAAAAAACATGTCTTCTTGTCCCAATGTTTCAACAAAGCTGATGAAAGAAAATCACTGCTTTAGGTAGTGGTCTGATTTTAGTAAATCCTTTGTCACGTGGGAGAAAAAAGGCCGTCTTTCAGAGCTGTTGTGATGATTACTAAAGTGTTAAGTTCCATCTGTCAAGGATCTTTGTCCATTTTATTAATGTCACAAAGTATTTGGAGTATAACAAAGTACCTTGACTATAACAGATAGATAATAATTATTGCAAATAGGAGGAAGTGAAGGAGTTCCAAGGAGTTGATCTTTAAGGTGGGTCAGACGTAAGAATATCTCTTGAATCTATGAATTATGAGAAAAATGGAATTCCTGGTAGAGGTAGTGATGTACATTTTTTGAATTGTCTACTCATGATTGGCAAACTCACTAGTCAACAGAGCCAAATATCAACAGTACAATTGAAATTTCTTTTGAGAGCCAAATTTTTTAAACTTAAACTTCTAACGCCACTCGCCCAGGCCATGGTGTTTGTATATCACAATGTACATCAAAACCTACCTCATAATGCACATTCAGATGTTAGCAGCATCAGTTTCAGGCTCTGAGTTACTAAGAAAAGCAAATTTTCTTACGACTCTAAAACCCTTCCTTTCAATTTTCACCCATTGTTGGAAGCCAACCCCGGGCAAAAACGCTGCTAGTATACCAGTTAGACCCGTGGTCAGCAAACTGCGGCTTGAGAGCCACATGCAGCTCTTTGGCCCCTTGACTGTGGCTCTTCCACAAAATACCACGGCCTGGGTGAGTGGCAGTAGAAGAAGTTTAAGTCTAAAAAATTTGGCTCTCAAAAGAAATTTCAATTGTACTGTTGATATTTGGCTCTGTTGACTAACGAGTTTGCCGATCATGATTAGACAATTGAGGAAATGTACATCACTACCTCTATGAGGAATTCCATTTTTTCCCAACTCTTTCATCTCCGAACTTTGTTATCTTTCAAAACTCAATTGAAGAATCGACTTCTCTAAATCCTTTTCTTTCCTGCCTGTAACCTATTGTTGTCTTCCCGCATCCTATTTGGAACCCTGTGAATAACGGTTCATCTCGTTCATTACAAGGTCCTCTCCCCCACCTGGAAGCAGGCCCTCGAGGAGACCTTGTGAGGAGCCATCTTTGTATCTCAGCCTAAGAGTCCACTCCCCCAGGATGTGTCCATAAACGCTTGAGTGAAGGACAGACGGAAGTACAAGGACCAAGAAGAAGTGAGCCTTTGTTTTTCTAAACGGAATATAGTTTACTGAACAACGATGAGAGGAAACAGAAAACTGGTAGGTGAAAACAACTTCTAGAATACTCCTAATTTGCATAGGAGCAAGTTATATCTAGTTGGTAAAGGCTCTGTTAAAAATACTAACATATTCCTAGTAGAATACTCGATTTATAGTGTTCCAAAGTACATGTGTACATCTCCATATTTAAATAAAAGTAAATTTTAGTGAAATGTTTTTGGTTCATTTTCATTCTACATGTGAGAAAAATGGGGGTGAGGGGAAAGTCTTTTTCTATATAGTTGCAAGATTCTAATGGTTTATTTTTCTTTTTAAATATATTTTTATTGATTTCAAAGAGGAAAGGAGGAGAGAGAGAAACATCAATGATGAGAGAGAATCAGGGATTGGCTGCTTCCTGCACACTCCCCACTGGGGATCCAGCCCACACCCTGGGCATGTGCCCTGACTGGGAATGAACTGCGACAGGCTGGTTAATAGATAGACGCCAACCATTGAGCCACACAGGCTGGGCACAAGATTCCAATATTTTATCTGAGATGGTGAAATAGTGAGACTGTGAAATGTTAAAGATATGTAATTTAATCCCTGGAGAAAAAAAAACTAAAATTCATGCAAAAAGGCATAACTAAGAAGCCAACTGATAAATTAAAAATTTAAAAGTATTGAATTAGCTCGAGAGAAGACAGCAATGAAAGCACAGAGGAACAAAACACAGGTGGGACAAACAGATGGGACAAGAAGAAAGTAAAATAGTAAATCTAATTTCAAATGTATCAGTAATTATACTAAAATGCAAATTATAAAGCATAAATTTTCAGACTGGTCTAAAAACAAGATCCAATCGTATGCTGTATACAAGAGACAAGCTTAAAAACAAAGTCACACATAAGTTGAAGGATTGAAAAAAAAGATACCATGCAACAATAAACCTAAAAAAGCTTAGTGGTTATTTTTTTTTTAAATATATTTTATTGATTTTTTACAGAGAGGAAGGGAGAGGGATAGAGAGCTAGAAACATCAATGAGAGAGAAACATCAATCAGTTGCCTCCTGTACATCCCCCACTGGGATGTGCTCGAAACTAAGGTACATGCCCTTGACCAGAATCGAACCTGGGACCTTTCAGTCCACAGGTTGATGCTCTATCCACTGAGCCAAACCGGTCTTGGCGAGTGTCTATCTTAATATCAGGTAAAATAGGCTTCTAGACAAGGGTATTACTAGACAATAAAAAGGACATTTAATAATGACAAAAGGGCCAAACATCTTGAAGAAATGACATGGTAAAGGTGGAAATGCCTAATAATAGACCTACAAATAAATGAAGTAAAAAAAAAGACAGAATTAAAGAGAGAATTAGACAAAGCCCACTAAATCACATTTGGCAATTCTGACATCCCTCCCTAAGCAACTGCTAGAATAGATGAAATATCAGCATGGATACGGAAGAGGTACACACCACCATTAACTCTCTTGGCTTAATCAGCATCTACAAACCTCCACACTCAGCCCCTGCATTGGTGGGTTTTTCCGCCATGAAACTCATTCCTCTACAGATGCTTCAGCAGACCTTGCTGGCTCTTCTCCATCTCACAGGTCTAGACAATCTTCTCAATACTCCTCCCTGGCTCTGTTCCCTCTAAACTGCACACATTCTATCCTTGACTTTTTTATCTTCTGCTCCTACAATCTCCCAGGGTGATGTCATCTATTACCTATTTAAAAAACTAGGACTAGATCTATCACTGGTAGGCAGGTAATACACACATTTTAATTCTCAACCCAGACACCTGTAAGGTCTAGCATATATATATATATTCCTCTGCACAGGGTGGTCTTACGACCCTCCAACCTCCTCATCCTTGGGTGTACATTTTACCTCTATTATTATGACCATCAAACACAATTTACCACAGCTATGATTTGGAAACAGCCTAAGTGCCCATCAGCAGATGAGTGGATTGAAAAACTGTGGTCCATCTACACAATGGAATACTATGCTGTGGTAAAAAAGAAGGAATTCTTACCATTTGCAACAGCATGGATGGAGCTGGAGAGCAACTTGCTAAGTGAAATAAGCCAGGCAGAGAAAGATAAATATCACATGATCTCACTCATTTGTGGAATATAATGAACAACATAAACTGGTGAAGAAAAACCCTCGCATCAATCAGTCCGTCAAACCTCAGAGGGAAAGTAGGGGAGGGTAGGATTAAGGGGGAGAAATCAGCCAAAGGATCTGTATGCACGCAGATGAGCCTAACAAATGGGCACAGACACCAGGGGGGTGAGGGCATGAGTGGGGGGTGGGGGGCCAATGGGGGGGAATAAGGACACATATATAATACCTTAATCAATAAAGAAAAAATAAAAAGAAAAAAAGACAAACACCATATGATTTCACTTATATGTGAAATCTAATAAATGAGCGTACACACACACACACACACACAATATGTCCATCAACCTCCCACTCGGGTTATTTTGGAGCTATGGCTGCTAGCACAGCTCTAAGAGGTCTCCCACACTGTTCCCCCAGTTCATTCTGCACAGCGTACCCAGAGTGACCTTTTTAAAATGAGTATCAAATCATCATTAAACCAAACTCAATGGCAGAGAAAATCTTAAAGGAGTTTGTGATAGAGGCAGGACCTGAGACTTTCAGCATCACACAATGGTTAAGGGGCAAAAGTAGGACTAGGATCCGAGGTTCCTGGATCCTAAATCAATGTGTGTTTTTTTAAATAAGGGAATAAAGGAAAGAACGACAAATCTGGGAGATCCTGTTGTACCAAGTATTTCTCTGCGAACACTTGTTCAGATCGGTCAGAACTGGGAGGTGCCTAGATCACTCCAGCTGTCCCGGATGGTGCTTTCAGAAGGGTGGGACCATGGGGCGGGGACTGAGTCAAGTACACAGCTGGCCTGTGTTCTTGGGTCCATATAAAGAATGAGTAGCGTTTATGGAACATTTTCTGCAGCCCAGCACAACTTGTGCGGATTGGATGGGGAACAGCAATGAATACTGTATGTCCGTATACGTTTAAACACCAAGCACATAAGTGCATGCTCTGTACACACTCAAAGACTGTTTCATAAGGGCCTCCCAACTTTCTCAGAGAGAATGTCCCTGAATCCCCCCGAAAAGGCAGAGGGGGGGAGAGAGGGAATTCATTTGGTTGGCTCGCTTTTCTCATTTTCTTTCCATTCAAACCCGAATGTCAAAGGGCTTTGTTCTCAAGTATCTCTCCAGCAGACTCCTGGACGGGAAGCCGGTATGAAACTGAGACTCATCGGCTTTCTCTGTTGCACGGTGCTTTACACTTGCAAATCTATTTGATTAATACAAAATGGGACCTTACAATTTTGGCCCAATCAAAGCTGGCTTGATTATTCTTGATATTTTATCTCATCCTAAGAAGCTTATTCTCTCCGTGAGGCATCAGACTGCAAATTTAAATACAGACTTTCACTCAAGTGCCTGAAGTTAGGAAAAAAAACCCACAAATCAGCAGTAATATACCGCCATGCTTACAGCCTACGGACAAAAGAGAAGAGCTACGCCATTGAAGGCGCTGCACTGTTGTTGCTAGTTGGGAGAAAATGCTGAAATCATTTCTGAAAGAGAGCTTCAGATTTAATTCTGAGGGAAGAGACTTTGCCTACAGACAGGAACATTCTAGAGTGGTAACTCCTTCTCATTTTTCAGGCATTCCACCGCCTTGTTCCAGGTACTGCAATTACTGAATATTATTTTATATTCCATTACGCTGTGAATCTAGGAACGGGTGTTATATTCCAGTGGGGCTATTACTGTGATCAATTCTCTTGTTGGTCTGACAAATAGTATCCAATTACGGCTACAAAGCAGAGAGCTGGCAAGCATGACAGCAAATGGATCCCCAAATATGGCTTTCTGTGGTTTAACAATGTGTAACGGAAGGAGCGCCTACTTTAGTAATTATGCTAATCAAGGAAATAGGATCTGAAGATAATAAGACCATTTTTTCTAAGCCTCAGTTATAAATTACTAATATAGCGGGGTGCTCTGTAATGCCCATTGATATATCGGTCTAAAGTAGACAAGCCACTAATTTAAAATGGATATTCAATGTGAAACTTAACATATTTGACATGAAAATCATAATATATTTGTCATACAGCATATATATAAAACCCAAATAATTGTATTAAGTTGGAATAGCTATAATTTCCCTATGGTCTCTGTTAAGTGTAAGCATGTGTATACATGTGTATGTATGTAAACACACAAGTGTAGGTTCTGAGAACTTTTTATGATTTATCACTACATTTAGCTGTATTATATTATACCAAAATATTAAAATAAGAAAACATATTTGGAAAATGTAGCTATGAAATATGTCAAGTATATTACTTCTCTCAATATAATTTGAGTTAATGGTATAACTTCTCATAGGAAAAGAGATTTGTAGACACACTTAAAGGTGCTTTTTTTTTTTTATCCTCACCTGAGAATATTTTTCCATTGATTTTTAGAGAGAGTAGAAGCGAGAGGGAAAGACAGAGAGAAATACCCATGTGAGAGAAACACATTGATTGGTTGCCTCCTGCAGGTGCCCAACCGGGGCCCAGGCTGGGGAGGAGCCTGCAACCGAGGTACATGCCCTTGACTGGAGTCAAACCCGGGATCCTTCTGTCGACAGGCTGACACTCTACCCATTGAGCTGTACTGGCTTTTCTTTTAAAATTTCTTCAGGTAGACAGCTGAAGACTCCCAGGCCATGAATATGGATCAGATAAAACAGGTACAGGATTCTCATTATTAAATGTCACACAATTACAGTTCCATCAATAATAAAAATTGTAATTTCCTCCAATAGATTATAAAACTGAGGCTGAAAATGTCTCTGGGAAGCTGGCGATCATTAGTACCTCCATGTTTTCAGCCTTTCAGACCTAAAGCAGAATCTGGTCTCCATAATGCTAAGGCCTCCATGCTTTAGAGCACACGCCAGGCCAAACAGATGCGCTGGAGTCTGAAGGTCAAGTGCTTGTGATTGGCAGACCAAGTCTTCTAATGACGGTAACACCCTATGGGTGACTTTAGGAGAGTCAGAAGTTAAGCTAGACTGGGTCAGGGGTTTAATTCGGACATGAATTAAACATATGAAATGCTTGCAATGGCACCTGGCACATGGTAAACACCATGTAGTTACCGGGTACTGTCGGTTTACGGAACAGTCGGAAGAAGTGGAAGCACAAGGGACTCAAAATGGGACCTTGAAATGTTGGTCACATCCAAGCTGGTGTGATTATTCTTGGCATCGTCTCCTGCCACGGGCCGACTGGAAGCCCTGGGAACCTGAACACACCAGGGACTCTCCCTTCCCCTCAGAACCCGGTACTTACAGACCACACGCATGATGCACGCCCTTTGTGCCCACCGCTTCTAGCATGTAAGGCCAAGAGGACTGTCATTATCGTCAGGATAAAAACTTTACTCCTGGCTTCTTTCATTTTCTGCCATGTGGAGGTCCTCCTGCTGTTAAAAAAAGACCCACAGAACTAGCTTCTGGATAGAGGAGACCTTTTAGTGCATTGTTGGATGCACGGGGCTTAAAAGAAATCTCGGGGGGCAAAACAGCACAAAAGCGGACGAAGGGCAGCAGGCCTGAGGGCGGAAACCCGGGTGGAGCCGGGGCTGAGTGCGCAGGAACCTGAGGCCAGTGCTGATTTCGGCATCACAATCAGAACTCTAGGCCACAGCCAACCCAGCCGGAAGCGGAGCCTCAACTTCCGCATGAAGTGAAGGGTTCAAGAAGGTCCGCCCGCTCTAGGCCTGTGGTCCTGCTCCTGACAGACAGACTCTTCCTGGAGGAAGGCAGCCTGACAAACACCTGACATGAACTTGGAAGCATCACACTCTCAGCCCCCGGCTTTAAGCCCCATGCAGCCAACAATGCCCTAAAAGGTCTCCTTTATCCAGAATCTAGTTCTGTGGGTCTTTTTTTTAACAGCAGGAGGATCTCCTCAGAGCAGAAAATGAGAGAAGCCAGGAGTAGAGTTTTTATCCTGCAGATAATGAAGAGCCTTTAAAGGCTGCTTTGAAGCTTGGTGTGTTATCCGGATCACCGGGGAGAGCGCCGGCAGACAGGAGGGAGGCTCAGGCGAGGACATTGCTGACCAAGGCATTCTCACCGGGCGAGGAACACACGACACGGGCCCGCGAAGCAGGCGGAGAGATGACACTTAAAATATGATCATCGAAGAGCTGTCGCAACTTAGTGATGGAATATTTCTGGATAATTAGGCTTTCTGCAAGTGTGTAAGTAGCAAGGACTGGTGACTATCATTATCAGAGTACTAAGCGTTCTTTCTGTGTTTTTTTTCCCGCTCAGTACAATGAGTGAAATAACTTCTGTAGGGTTCAAACAAGTCACCCAAGAAGGGTGACTCTGGGTGTGGATTATGTCAAGCTGGAACCAATCAAGGCCTAGAAGGCTCAGGAAGAACCTCAGGCCTCCCCGCAAATGCCTGAAAGAATTGAACGTGAGGACCTGCTCCAGGAAGGAGCCACCTCCATAGATAACCGGTTTCATCTAAAGTAGGGAGGGAGCGAAACCCATCCCGTGTCCCATCGTTAAAGATGGCCAGGCAGATATTTATTTATTAAACATTAACGTATTCATCTCCTTGTGAACTGCCTTGCTTCCTGTTTGAAGTCATGGACCCTAACTTGCCCCTCACCATCGAATGACATATATACCTCATTTTTCCTGCCTTTGGAATTTTCACGCATATGTGAATTTCCCATGTGCACATATCAATACTTAATTCCTCCTGTTAATCTGTTGTATGTCATTTGGATGATGCGACCAGCCAGAAAGAAGAACTAAGCGGGAAAGAGGAAAGTGTCCCATCTCCAACACCACTGATGCAAGACACCTTTGTCATTCATATTTACTGAAAACATTTGACCTTGGCCTGAGCCACGACTGAGCGATCAGGATTTGTAACTGCTGTGGCCCTTTGCTTATCTGTCTCCAGGCCACGAGGCATGATGGTCCAAAAGAAACACCTGCTGCAAAGCTCCTCTGTAGTGCAATAGTGCAGCCATCTGAAACACACACACACACACACACACACACACACGTACACACGCACACACGGTAAAATCTGTAGAGAGGCAAAGAGGACATCTGTAGGAGGCTAATCCACCTCTCAGAAACTAGGTCACTCCTCGTCTACTCTGCCCGGCCCTCTGAAGCCCCCACACGCTGTTGTGTGGAAGATCCTAATGTGAATTGGAACAAATTAAGTACCGCTATTTCCATTTCATTAAAACTGCTAACTTCAGGGAAAATGAAGCTGTCGCTTATACACGCTGGACCTGTTGGATGATAATCAACAACAAGGGCAAAAGGATTAGCTGCTTTAACTAGATTTCTCAGAATTCACGACACGATCCGGCATGTTTGCTGGTGACCTACTTTCAAGATGTGTTTGCTTATTTATTTATTTTTTAATGGTAATGAAATGCTCGTATCTCTCAAATGCACAGCAAACATACAACCCACCAGCTAGATAGCACAGCTAGAATTTTAAAAAATTATGTGTTTCAAGGAGAGACATTGTGGGGAGGATGCAGAGAGCATGGCCTCACAACGTAGCAGCAAGGCAATGCTCAGTGGACAGAAGCAAAGAGAGGGGACCACTTAGGAACAATGGGGTAAGTTTCCTCTCAGCAGAAGGCAGGGTGAGGAGATGCCAGGAACCAGGGAGCACATATTCCCCCATCCCCAAAGCCATAAGGCCAAGCCGCCCCTGAAACTCTGAGGCTGCCCTCAACAGGGAGAGCGAGAAAGGGAAATCCTGAACTGACTACATTTAAACTGGAGGATGGCTGAGAAAACAGAACACAGTGGCACCTCGAGATACGAGTGCCCTAACATATGAGATTTTTGAGATACGAGCCATCGAGCGAGCGATTTTTGCTTTGAAATACGAGCAACATTTGAGATACGAGTCATCTCGCGGATCGGCCGGCTGCACACGACCCACCAGTTTACCTCGACTCGAGCGTCTCATAGTTTCCCACGCCTCAAGGTGACGGAACGAATTAAACTCGTATCTCGAGGTACCACTGTACAGTAACCAAGTTTATGTTTTCTGCCACCAAGAAACTGAAGGTTATCTTGAATTACAGAAAAGTAAAGGGACTACTTTTGGCTCAGTGGAGGCCATGGCTTGAAAACATCACACCCATGACTCAAACGTGAGTAAGCGGGAAAGACTTCCACCTCCCGACAGCCCTCTGTCTTTCTTCACCCGCAGCTTCTAATTAAAACAGCTCTTAGCTCTTCCTGCTCTCCAGATCTTCTTGCCTCTAAAACCCATTAACTGGAGTAACAGCGGCTGGAACCGGGGCGAGATCACCCACACCTTGTCTCTGGGTTTCTGCCACGACAGAGACAGATCCTGGTTTTAGACCAGATTTCAAGTGATCCGAAAGGAAAAGCTAAGTAAATGATATCCGGGCCAACACCAATGCCCATGTGCATTCCCGCTCTATATCCTTGAACGTTATTTCAAACGAAAGGCCCAGTGCACAGATTTGTGCACCAGCGAGGTCCCTCAGTCCGGCCCGTGCCCTCTCGCCACCCAGCACACTCGGGGGATGTGGTAGTGCGGGAAGGGGCAGGAGGCCAGGGTGTTGCTCCCGCTGTGCCAGCTGCGGGCACTGGGTAGCATTGTGCAGAGGCAGGAGAGGCTTATGCTGCCGCAGCTGCACTTGCAGCCGTGAGCCCCACATCTGGTGCCTGTCGGTTAGCTGAGCGGCCTTCCCACTGTGGGAGCCCACTGACCACCAGGGGCAGATCCTACATTGAGCATCTGCCCCCTGATGGTCAGTGCGCGCCATAGCTACTGGCTGGTTGTCCAGTCGTCAGGAAGACTTGTTGGTTAGGCTTTTATATATATAGACTAGTGGCCAAGTGCACAAATTCATGCACCTTGAAAGGAACTGTGGGCTGTGAAGCTATGGAGGGCATAGGGGCAGGTCTCGGCCAATCCTCTGTGCCCCTGCCTGGCTCCTCCCACTGTGGCCCCTGGTCCCTTGTCTGCCAGCAGCCCCGCTCCTGCTGCTGCTCCCACATGCTGACAGCCCACTTGCATCTTCACAAAAGTTACGACTCGGACAGTAAGTTATATGTCACCTTTACGGAGATGACTGTTTACTTTTCTGGCTTCATCTGGTATCTTTCCTGACATTCACTTAATCCTAAAACCCTGCTAATTTCTTTCAGGTGAGCTTCCTCCGACCCTGGTCTCTCACACACTGTTCACTTTGCCTAAGACAGTGGTCAGCAAACTGCGGTGTGGCTCGCGAGCCGCGGTTTGCCGCTCTGTTGACTAATGAGATTGCCCACCACTGACCTAGACTTCCGATTCCAATCATTACAGGCTGTTGTTGTTCCTTGTGATTAACTAAGCCCCTAGCCCAGTGCTCGGCAAACTCTTTAGTCAACAGAGTGGCAAACCTCGGCTCTCCAGCTGCAGTTTGCCGACCACTGGCCTAAGATACTCTCTTCTTCACTCCTCCCTTGATCTGTTCATTCTGTGTCATAGGGAAATAGTGTAGTTAATTAACTGTTTTCAAACTGTGGGTTGTGACCCGTTAGCAGGTTGTAAAATAAATTTTGTGGGTCACATTGGTTTGTTTGTTAAGTAAAACTGCTAGAATAAAAGAGAATCCATCAGACTGCATTGCCAATAACTAGTTTGTGAAACTGCTGTTTTGGGGGTATGCGTGATTGTGTGCGGACGGGGTCATGACCTGAAAGGCATATCTGACTGGGTCAGAGTCACGAGGTTTGAAACACATCGGCACAGGCTCCGGGATCAGACTTTTTGATTCAATCCTGACTTTGCCACTTCCTAGCGTTGTGACCTTGCACAAGTTATTCAAACGGTGTGGATTTTCCTCACTTATCTTACGAGATGGTTACACAAATTAAATGAATTAAAATGCCTAAAACTGTACCCAGCACACACAACATGTGATGACCGTCTATCATTACCTATCCTTCAGGTTCTAGCTGGAACATCACTTTCTCCAGAAAGCCTCCCCTAACATCCAAAGTCAGGGTCAGGTGCCCTCCTGTGCCCTCCCCATCTTAACACTTATCTCACTTGTCTGAGGCCATGTGACCAGGTCCGACTAGACCCCTGGCAGCTACAGAAAGGCGGGCATCTTGTTCATCATTTGGGTATCTAGCAGTTAGCATAGTACCTGGCACAGAATAGGTATCAGTACATTTTTTTGCAGAATTAATAATTTTATCACTCTTGGAAATAGATACACAGCCATTTGTTTTATGCAAATAAAGTCATCTTGGGACTTGAACACCTGAGAAGTCACAGTCGTTTTGATGAAGAACATGTCAGCTTAGTTTAGATTAAGCCTGATTCTTTTAATTTGCAATGTCAGAGGGTTATATAACTTCTTATAATATATACTCGTTAGCAATGTAGTTAAAGATTTATGTCGGATGGCTTCTTGATCTAAAATTCATAAATCATTTTAAAATCAGCACCTATAAATTTTTCTTTTAATCATTACGATGGAAAAAGTTGGGTACTGCGTGATAAATAGAAGGTGGCATCTTAATTTATTTATTTTGGGGGGCAGTAAAAATAGTATTTCATTCCACCCCCTCCCACTCACCATCTCCCCACAACCCCCTTCTCGCTCCCACTGCAATGTTACAATCAGAAAACAAATGTTCTTTTTTTATGGGGGGCAAGATATAGGTAAAAACTGTCAAATTACAGTAGGAATTTTTCCAAATAGGTTATCCACTTAGTCATCATCTTCTCTCTCATCTTCAGGTTCTTATTTTTGCTTCTGAGCCCCCCTTTTATTTAAATGTATTTTATTGATTTTTTACAGAGAGGAAGCAAGAGGGATAAGAGAGTCAGAAACATCGATGAGAGAGAGACATCTATCAGCTACTTCCTGCACGCCCCCAACTGGGGATGTGCTTACAACCAAGGTACATGTCCTTGACCGGAATTGAACCCAGGACCTTTCAGTCCATAGGCCGAAGCTCTACCCACTGAGCCAAACCGGTTTCGGCATCTTCTGAGCTCTTTCTTCAAGACCTTTTTCATCTTCCTCCTTGTTTATTTCCCAGTCATTATAACGTCTTCATCCTCCTCATTCTCTCCACTCACATCCTCCTCTTCTTCCACTGCCTGAACTTCCTCCTCCTTCCCCCTGCCCCCTCCCTCTCCATCCCCTTTCTCCTCCTCCTCCTCCTCCTTTTCTTCCTCCTCCTCCTCATCTTCTTTTAACCTCCTCCCCTTCCCCTTCCTCCTCCTTCCCCTCTTCCTTCCCCTTCCTCCCCCTCCTTC
>PVJN01025937.1:0-29536 GCA_004026805.1 Lasiurus borealis | reverse complement strand
CGGGGCGGGGCCGGGGCGGGGGCGGGGCCTCCGGGCGGCCGGCTGCAGAGGCCCCGGCGTCGCTGGCTACAAAGGACCGGGAGGCGGGGCCGCGGCGAGGGCGGGGAGGGACCATGACGTACCAGCGCCGCAGCGCCGAGGGGCGGCCGAACTGCAGTACCCACTCCCCCCGCCCTGCACCCGCTCCCCACCCGCAGGCTGAGCACGGGCGCCGCGAGAGCGAGGGTGGGAGCGAGGGTGGGGTCCCGTGCATCCCTCCCTCTTCTCCCCTCCTCCCATCCACACACACATGAGTCACACACAGGTCGGTACTAGCACAGCAGACAATTACGGGCATGCCAACACGTGAAAGAGGCACAGACATGTTGGCACACACGAGTCGATGACTCACGGGCTCCCCTCCACACACACACACACACACACACACACACACACAGGCTCGGTACACACACACATCAGAGACCGTTCTGTACACACACATGCATGCTCACACACATGCCCAGCCTGTCACACACAGACCAGGATCCTCAGGCACCCACCCCCCTCTGCCTGCGCAGCATCACGCACGCCGAGATGGATGATGGCACACTGGGAGAGACGCCGCATTCATTCACTCAGCCCTGTCACACCGAATGACCCCGCTGCCCGGCGCGTTTTGGTGCTGGGGGCAGCGCCATGCACCACGTACACCCAGGCCTGCCCTGCCCTCCTCCGGGGAGAAGACATTCTGAGGAGGGACACACACACACACATAACCTTCCCGGGAGGACGAGCAGCGAGACAGGAGTCGTTCGCGCAGACAGAGAAAGGCACTCTTGCAGGAGAACCGGTGACTCGCACACGCGGATGATGCTCACGCCTGCAACCCCCACGCAGCAAGGAGATTTTCACACCCTCCTGCCCGAGGCAAACTCACAGGGGGACTCCACCCACAGAAACCCCAACCAGACACCCCACATGCAAATCCATAACAGATATAAAAGGGAAGTCGAGAGCTTAAATAGAAATGCTCCAGCCGAAACCGGTTTGGCTCAGCGGATAGAGAGTCGGTCTGCAGACGGAAAGGTCCCAGGTTCGATTCCGGTCAAGGGCATGTTCCTTGGTGGCGGGCACATCCCCAGTGGGGGACGTGCAGGAGGCGGCTGATCGATGTCTCTCTCTCATCGATGTTTCTGACTCTCTATCCCTCTCCCTTCCTCTCTGTAAAAAATCAATAAAATATTTTTTTAAAAAATAGAAATGCTCCAGAAATGAACAAAGAGTTAGATTACACACACACACACACACACACACACACACAATCCTTTCAGTCACCAGGCAAATATTCTCCATTCTGGGGGTGACCTCCCAGGAGCCCCATGCAGCCTGGGCGTGCCTGTGACCAGAACCAAGGTGGAAGGCAGGGGGCTGTGGTCTCTCTGCTGCCCCCCCCCCCGCCCGTACCCTCTCTTCAAGTCCAGGAGCAATGGGTGTGCCCTAGACACCGTCCCTCCTTTTTCCAGGATTATTATCAGGCAGAGGGGCCTACGGGTCTCTGGGGAACGGGGGTTCCAGCTGCTCTTTCTGGGCCGGCGGAATCGCCCATGCCAAACCCCTCGGCAGCAAGTCCAGACACACAACAGAGGGGCTGGTGGGGACCAGGGCCAAGGCTGCCTCAGTACTGCTGGCTCTGTGCCGCAGCCCATGCTGGGAGCTGTCCCTTCAGCACCAGCCAGCCCTACAGCCCCTGAGAGCCGCAGACAGGCAGCCGTATTCACATGATCCTTCTTGTGACTGGGCCTATAGCAGCGGTTCTCAACCTGTGGGTCTCGAACAGCTAGCCGGGTCTCCTAAGACCATCAAAAAACACAGATATTTACATTAAGATTCATAACAGTAGCAAATTACAGTTATGAAGCAGCGACAAAAATAATTGTATGGTTGGGGATCACCACAACATGAAGAACTGTATTAAAGGGTTGCGGCCTAAGAAAGGTTGAGAACCATTGGCCTATGGGCTGAAGCCGGGGGATGGGGGATCCCTGGCCTCAGCGGACACCCCTCCCCCTGCCCTGACTGTTAGTTCACCCAGACACACACAGGCTCCGGACCAGGAGCAGGCTGGTCTGGGCAATGAGTGGGGATGGTTTCCTCCCCATGGGGCGGGCGAGGAAAGGGGAGAGAAGGAAAGCAGCCAGCTGCCTGCTACCTGGGATCCCTCACCTTCGGGCCAGATCCCAGGGGCCAGGGCCCAGCAGGCATTTAGCAAGCCTGTGTTTGAGAGGGGAAGTAGTGCTGGGGACACACAGCTGACTATGGAGGCAGCCCTGCCTCCGCGAAGTGTCTGTTACAGGAGGAGAGAGGGTGCCGGACATAAATTAGAACCCAGACCGGCACGCCCACCACCCCACTCGGTCCACACATGCACCCCCGGCGCGGTCTCCCCCTCCTTCTGCCCTGGGCACCCCGCACAGATTCCCCACAGAGGGTCCCCCTGAGGTCAGCAAGACTCCAGATTGCAAGCCGTTTTCAATTTTTTAATGAAAACTTCTGTCCCGGAAATAACCGTTCCCAGCACATTCCAGGCAAGGACGTTTTCACTTTTCCCAGAGACTTCTAGAATCTAGAGCAACACCTCGGCAAGTCACTCCTCTCTCTAAGCCTCAGCTCTCTCACCTGTGAAATTTGTGGTTGACTAAACCCACAGAAATATCCGCCAATCCAAGAATCGGAGTTGGACAGAGCCTTTGCGGTCAATTCTCACTCTGTGTGCCTGATCTGCTCTCAGCAGCTGGAGGAGACTGTCTCTCGGGATTTGCTTAAAGGCCGAGGTGAGGGTCGGGGGTGAGGGAGGAGGTGGAGGCCTCGCTACTTTGCCAGAAAGCCCTTCTCACTGTGAGAAAGGGCTGGGCCTGCCAGTGTCCCCTGCGCCCCGCCTGAGAGTGGATCCGGGGCAAACTCCACTTCTCACATCTGTCCCCCCAGGACTCCGCGGACTGCATTCAGGGATACAGACACCAGAGCTGGAGCCACGCTGCTGAGACCAGAGAGGAACCAGGGAAAGCAGACGGAGCAGAGGAAGTCCCATCCTCTCAACACCGAGCACACGTTTCTTCCTCAGTGAGAAACACATAGATCCGGGTCTAACGTGGGAGGGACCCGCAGCGGCATCTGGGGCCCAGTTAACACAAGGACTGGCGAGCTGGGAGGAACCTCGAGGCCAGAGCCTGTGGGTTCGCCCTGGATGCCCGTTGGAATCACTGTGGGGCTTTCAAAGACCCAGCCTCAGTCCCACCTACAGCCATCTGATTTAAAAACCTCTCAGCCTGGCCAGCGTGGCTCAGTGGTTGACCTATGAACCAGGAGGTCACAGTTCAATTCCCAGTAGGGGCACACACCCAGATTTCAGGCTCAATCCCCAGGAGGCATGTGGGAGGCAGCCGATCAATGATTCTCTGTCGTCATTGATGTTCCTATCTCTCTCGTGTGCCCACTCCCTTTCTCTCTCTAAAATCAATAAAAACATATTCAAAAGCTCTGCAGGTGACTCCACGGTGCAGCCAGGGTGAAGCAATGTGCACCCCACACCTGGCCGAGAGGGGAGACGGAGTTCATGTGACACCAGCCCCTACACCCAGCCCGACTCCTCCCCTACACGGCCCTGTCTGAAGAGAGAGTGTCGCTGAGTAAGTAAAACATGTCAGAAACGTCTCGCGCCCTGCTCTCGGGCTGCTTGACTTCCCAGCCCAGAATGTCAGCCTGGAATATTCCTCACGAGTGTAACTCTCTTCAAAGAACCTTGCCAGCCTGAAACCATCAGGCGCCCACCTCAACTGCATGAGGTGTAATCAATAAGTTGCTGAGGAACACAAACAGGGAGAGAGGGCTCCTCTTCTAAAGGACCCAGATCCCCGCTTCTTTGCAGGGAGGGGTGGGTAATTCATCGCCAGGGGACGCATAAACGCTGGCTGAGCTTGTCTGCGTGGATGTCACACCGGAAGCTGGCATAGGGGCGGCTGAAACCACCTGCGTCCCAGCCGCACCAGGACCCAGTGAGTCTCCAGGTTGTCCCGGGACCCGGGGTCTCAGGCAGGAATGTGGGCGTGGAAAGAGCGCCTTCATTTACTTCCTGTTGCTCGGCGATGCCCCTTAGACAATGGATCGCCTCAGACCCAGATCTGGAATCCCAGATCAGGAGAGCAGGCAGGGAGCAGGTGGGCAACTCTCGGTCACCGACAGCAGGGCTCAGTCCCAGCTACCGTGGAGGGACTGGGACGGCTTGAGGACTGAGAGGTCCCGGGTTCGATTCCAGCCTCCTCGGGTTCCATTCCCCCCTGTGAACCGGGGCAAGACGGTGTACGTCCCGATAAAGCTCCGGCTCTCACAACGGACACTCCAGAGTTTATTGTCTTTTTAAAAATATATATGTTTTGCCGAGACCAGCTTGGCTCAGTGGATAGAGCGTCTGCTTGTGGACTGAAAGGTCCCGGGTTCGATTCCGGTTGGGGGCATGTACCTTGCTTGCGGGCACATCTCCACTGTGGGGCTGATCGATTTCTCTCTCTCATTGATGTTTCTGACTTCCTATCTCTCTCTTTTCCTCTCTGTAAAAAATCAATAAAATATTAAATATATATATATGTATATGTTTTTATTGATCTCAGAAAGGAAGGGAGAGGGAGAGAGAGAGAGAGAAACATCGATGATGAAAGAGAGAGTCACTGATGGGCTGTCTCCAGCATGCCCCACACTGGGGATCGAGCCCACAGCCTGGACCTGGGCCCTGACCGGGAATCGAACCGGGACCTCCTGGTTCTTTAGGTGGATGCTTACCCACTGAGCCCTGCTGACCAGGAGGGTCTGTCGTATTACTGCCCGCTCCGTTGGCCGGCGTGGCCGGGTCAGCGGCAGGAGCGCCACACACAGGTGGCGGCCAGGCACCTTGGTCCGCAGAGCCGTCAGCCCCACCGCTGGGGGCTCTCCCGGCTGCCGTCCTCTGGGGGGGCTATTTTAAGAACACCACCTAGCGATGCGCAGGGAAACGTTGCCATGCCAACTCGCTGGCTGTTGCTAATCACACGCGGAGTGTGCAGAAGAATAACCATCTGACAGGCCATGCTTTCCTTCCTTAGCCTGGGGACTTCCTCCAAACTGCCGTAACACACCTCGTTGCTCATGCTGGCGCACAGTAGGTCACACTAGACACCCACTGAGTCAAAGATGTGGACCCAGCGTGCACACATGCACTGACCTCTGCCATGTGCTTTCCCATCGGCTTGTCCATGAATGCCCTCAGCAGGTGCTGAGGCAGGTACGCGCTCACCCCCTTCACCAAGGGGGTAAGCTGAGGCCGGGACTTTCCCATGACCTCGGAGCTGAGGGGCCGCACGGCTCCAGCCCAGGGCTTCTGGTTTCTGCCCTGATCTCTTCCTCCCAAGCTAGGTGGTCTCTCAGCCTTCGATCGGGCAATAGTCACGTCCTGTATGTTTCTGCAGAACGTAAGAGTTTCCACTCACATCCCGTCTCATCTGAAGCCTGAAGCAAAGCCTCCGGCTCTGCCGCCACCACCCCTGCCTCTGAGGTGGCCCGTCCCCAGGGGCTGCCTCCCTGGCCCCACGGTGGCTCAGAACCTCCCTCGGAACTCTGGACCGGGCAGTGGGCAGACAGAGCTGGTGAGCGGGTCAGGACCCTGCATCTCCTTCTCCAGCCTCTATGATCAGCCTGTGAGGTTGTCGGAGGTGGGACCTCCTCGCCCATCTTCCTCTGAAAGAGGGAACTTGGGCTGCGAAGGGTTAAAGGGCCTTGGAGCAGGCAAGCGGCAGGGACCGCCTGGAACCCAGGGCCGGCCTCCCTGGCTGACGGTGGTCTGCTCCCTGCACCTGCCTGAGACTTCCGGCCCAGGTCCTGTGTCTCTCTGAGCCTCACGTCCCCCCCCCCCATCCCGTGGGGGTGCTGAGCCGGCAGGTCAGAGGGTGAGAGGAGAAGTCAGGCCCACCAGATCGGGTGCGCCCCTCGAAGGGGCAGGGGGCTGCCTCCTTCAGCTCCGGGTGTGGCCGTGAGGATAGAGACCCTGTGTTGCCAGAGCCACTCCTTTTCTAAGATATGCCAGAAATCCAAAGTTGTAAGAGCCATCGCTAAGTTTTTTTGCATGTCATTGGCTAATCCCGTTAATAACTGACAGTGCAGACACCTGTACCCCGGGGTCACTGCGTGCGGGTCATTCACAGGAGCCCACAGAGCAGAGGTTCTCAACCTGTGGGTTTTGACCCCTTTGGGGGTCAAATGAGCCTTTCACAGGGGTCACCTAAAACCATCGGAAAATGTAGTAATGTAGTTTACTGTTGCTATGTTAAGACTGTTACCCATGCTACACCATGCTTCAAGACAAAATTTCATTTATTTGTAATTAGAAATAAATATTTCACAATATCTAATTGTGATTATCACTCTGCTTTAATTATGTTCAATTTGTAAGAATGAAAATACATCCCACCTATCAGATATTTACATTGCAGTTCATAACAGTAGCAAGATTACAGTGACGAAGTAGCAATGGAAATCATTTTATGGTTGGGGGTCACCACCCCATGAGGAGTTGTCTTAAAGGGTCGCGGCCTTAGGAAGGTTGAGAACCACAGCCACGGAGGGAAGCAACCTGACGGCCAGTCACCAGGTGGAGGGATCACACACTGTGGAGGGCGTGCCCGCACAGTGACCGCCACACAGCCTTCCGGGGGAGGGAGTCTGACACCTGCAGCTGCTGGGAGGAGACCGGGGACCCTGTGCTCAGGGAGGAGCGTCACTAAGCGATGGAAACCGCCTGACTCCACGCACAGATGTCCCTAGAACCGTCAGAGTCACTGAGAAAGTGAAGGGGGGTCAGGGGCCGGGACAGGGTTAGAGGTCAGTGAGAACCAAGTTGTGGTCTGGCCGGATGGAAATCCTGGAGGTGAGGGTGGTATCGGCTGCACAACAGTGTGAATGCACGTCAGGCCAATGACCTTCCTGAGGAGGTGACATGGAGCTCAGATCCAAATGACAAAGGAAAAAAAAATCCAGCTGTGGAAAGAAATGGGACTCAAGCATCCTGGGCGGAAGAGCAGATGTGCCAAGAGCTTCAGGTGGGGACCAGCTGCCAGAGGCCAAATTCCAGCATGTCACAATGGCAGGAGTTTCATCAAAAGGTGGATGGAACGTGGGGACTCAACGAGAGCTGAGTCACATAGGTTATTGCCTCTTGGAACGGCTGAAAGGCACTTCCCCCAAACCTGAATAGGATGATTGTTTGCTGCTAGACAGCTCAGGGCATCTCAATCTACATGTTATCGCCTCCTACTGACCAAACAACTGAACAAGCCAAAGGCATTTTCCCATTCTGAAGATGCTTCTGTACGAAACCCTACCCTTTGAAGTGTATCTCCACCTTGCCTTAGGACAATCTGTGCTAATAAAAATCAAGGGGTCCTCGCCAAAACCGGTTTGGCTCAGTGGATAGACCATCAGCCTGCGGACTGAAAGGTCCAGGTTAGATTCCGGTCAAGGGCATGTACCTTGGTGGCGGGCACATTCTCAATACAGGGTGTGCAGGAGGCCACTAATCTATGTTTCTCTCTCATCGATGTTTCTATCTCTCTATCCCTCTCCCTTCCACTCTGTAAAAAAATCAATAAAATATTTAAAAATATATATATATCAAAGGGTCCTGAGACAAAGGAGAACTTTGAACTTCGCTCCTTTAGCTAACGCTCCTCTGACCCACTGTGCCTTTCAAAATCACCTTTCGTCTCTGGACTCTTATTTAATCTCTGCACAGCCTTTCTCCAGATTGCTGAACCCTTCTTAATGCTGCAACAAGCGTGGCAGGAGCAAGCTGGCATGTTTAAAGAGCAGAACCAGACCATGTGGCTCCACCATGTGAGAAACCGCCATGAGCAAGAGGGGAGTGTGTGACCACTTGCGCGGTCAATGAGTGGGCCTCGGTTCAGAAACCGGTGCTGAGCGGGAAGCATGTCTCAGCCGAGAGTAAGGAACTTCCTAACAAGGAGAGCTAGTCACTCACTCACTCACTTGTTCATTCATTCATTTGTCCACTCGTTCACTCATTTGTCCACTCATTCACTCATTTGCTCTTTGTCAGTAAGCCACTTGTGCCAAGGCTGTCGGAAATGTCGAGACGAATAAAACACAGGCGCTTTGTCCTCGAGGCCCTCCCGGTTGAGGGGGTGAAACAGACAGGCACATGGTACTGCTGAAAGAAGGCAATGCGGGCTTCCCATAAACACCAGCGGCTGCAGAGCGTTAGGGAAAGAAGTGTGAAGGACAGACACCACCACTGAGACATCAGGACGACTTCTCGGAGGCAACCTTGAGCTCCCTGCCTGCAGATGTGGGGACTTCTGGGGAACATGGAACCGGGGGGCCCTGTGAATTGTCTGAGGGTTGTCTGGGGCCACGGCAGGCACCCCCAGGCCTCAGGCCGCAGCCTCCCCCCCCCCCACAGGCCTGCAGGGGAAGCAGATGGCTGCGCGGAGCACGGCGGAGATCCCAGGTAAGGGAGGCCACCGCCTCACGGGGGGAGGGGAGCCCGAGGGTACCGGGAAATGAGGGCAAAAACTGGGACACCCGTCCACGCCTTGCTCAGTTGCAGAACTTTGTAAAGACGCGCGCCCCCGTGAGAGAATGCGCTCTGACCGGCAGGAGGTGTGTCCTTGACACCGTTCACGTACCCCAAGGTCACCACGCCGCCCTCGGCCGGGACGCGTGGAGGAGACGGAAGGTCGAGCTTAGGGACTGCTGTGTCATCACCAGCCTTCCTCTCCCTCCTGTCTGTGGACCCGAGCAGGGCTGACCTGACCTACTTCACAGAGTAAAAAAACGCCCAGCGAGAACGGAACCGGCATCCTCTGCTCCGTCTCCTGTCTCCGCTGCTCGGCCTCCCGCCAGCCCAGGCCACCACCGTCTCTGACGGGACCCGGGGACAGCTTCCTGGCCGGGCTCCCACCCCCAGGCCAGCCCCTGCCAATCCACTCTACACACAGCAGCCAGCATCACTAGAAAGCAGACTCTACCACTCCCTGTGTCCACTCCCCGCCGCTCTCTGCCCCTGGGGCAGAGCCAAGCGCCTTGGCAAGTGTTCCAGGACCTGTGCCATCAGCCCCGCCAGTGGCGCCCAGCCCATCTCTCGACCTTGCACACGGCAGGTACCCTTGCTGGGTCACACAGCGGTGTGAGGTGTGCAGGGGCGGAACGAGTGAGTGAGTGAGCGAGCGATGGAGGGCAGGGTGCCTGGCACTGCGAGGCACACTCCCTGGTCCTCCTTGGGAGTGACTCTCCGCTTGGTGTTCCGAGCGTCCGTCCCACTGACACTTCATCTGGAGCAGTTCCTGGGTGAAAACCAGCTCCCCCTTTCCCGTGGCCTCATCTGAGCCGAGGCCAGCTGCCAGCTAAGCAGGTGCCTGCTCTTAGAGAGAGTGGAAGGGAGGTGAAGAGACAGAGAGAAACATTGATGTGAGAGAGACACGGATTGGTTGTCTCCCGCGCACACCCTGACAGGGGCTGGGGATCGAGCCTGCAACCGAGGCCCGTGCCCAGCCCGGGATCTAAAGCAGAGGTGTGTGTGCGCAGGCCTGGGAAGGAGGCGATGAGGGAGCCGAGGGCTGAGAGAAGCTGGATGCCAGGCCATTGAGGAAACCGGGAGAAAGCATTGGAGGAGGAAAAGCGGAGGAGGAAGAAGAGGAGGAGAAGGAGGAGGAGGAGGAGGAAGAAGAGGAGAAGAGGCTCGGGAACGCACAGGCACAGGAAGTGGGACCGTCCCCGCTGTGGCCTGAAAACTACCGTATGAACCTGACGCCAGGCCACGGGGCCAGGCAGGCCAGTGTTCACCCCCCGGCGGCGGCTGGCGGCCCCATGGGGTGGGCAGAGACTATCCCCCCGGCGACCAGCTGTCCCTGCAAATGTGGAGAGAAGGGAGGCTGCACTGAGCAGACGGTCCTGTCCCAGGCATCCAAAACTGGGTTTCCATGGCAACCCGCCTGTGACCTGCAGGCCCGCAAAGGCTCAGTTTCTGCAAAGCACTTTCTGGGCACGAGGGCCTCACACTCAGAGACACGGGGTGTGGCCGCGAGAGCCTTCATTCTTGTCGGGGAAACCCCAGTGGGACAGACACACCTCAAAGGGATAGACACACCCCAGTGTGACAGACATATCCCAGTGGGACACACACACCCCAATGGGACAGACACACTCAATGGGACACACACACCCCAGTAGGACAGGCACATCTCAGTGGGACAGACACACTCAGTGGGACAGACACACTCAGTGGGACACACAAGGTCTGGTCCGCAGAGGAAAGCCGGGAAGAGCAGACAGTGAGGGTGCGGAGGGCCCCAAGGGTGATGGCAATGGTGCTGGGGGAGGGGCTCCGGGACCCCATTCACTGCCAGGGGCCTTTCTGCAAGGCTCACAGGTGGAAAACGGGCACACGTTAATGTGGTCACGTGACTACCCATCACAGCCAAGGCATGGGAACAACCGAGCGTCCCTGAAGAGGCGAGGGGTAAGTAAACACGACCAGTCTGCACACCGGACTATCCCTGAGCCGTAGGAGAGAGCCAGGGCCGCCGGCATACGCTGCCACGTGGGCGGCCCTCGCCTCGGGCGGGTGGGGTCAGACACAGGCCACGCTGACTCCTCGGCAGCAAATGTGCAGATGGGCAGTCGGTGCAGACGGCCAGCGGGCGAGGGGGCTCCAGGAGGGGGTGGGACTGGGCACCGGCTGCTTCAGGGACCTTCTTTCTGGGATGAAAACATCCTGAAATCAGATGGTGGCGAAGGTTGCACGGCACTGGTGATTATCACCCGCTGAGTTGCACATGTAAAATGTTGGAAATGACGCATTGTGTGTCGTGAACGTTTTTTATTTATTTATTTAATATATTTTATTGATTTTTCACAGAAAGGAAGGGAGAGGGATAGAAAGCTAGAAACATCGATGAGAGACATCGATCAGCCGCCTCCTGCACACTCCACACTGGAGATGTGCCCGCAAGCAAGGTACATGCCCCCAGCCGGAATGGAACCCGGGACCTTTCAGTCCTCAGGCCGACGCTCTATCCACTGAGCCAAACCGGTCTCGGCTGTCGTGCACGTTTTACCTAGACTTTTAAAAAAATGGACGGCCCGGCAGAGAAACCTGTGCCCTCTGACCTCGCTGAGAGCCCGCATTTCGGAGCCAGAGGAGGAGCTGGACGAGTTGGTGGGAGGCAACCCGTCTATCAGGCGAAGCTGCCCCCGTGACCATCAGTCCTCCAGCGGCTGGAGCCTGCTCTCTGCCTCGGGGGAAACCAGCTGGGAAAGGGGAAGCAGGGGAAGGGGAGAGGAAATGTACCACTGACTCTATGACCCCCGCATTCATTCACTCACACATCACACGTTCAGGAAATACCTGCGGGTGCTCTCTGGGTGCCAGCGTTTCTGGCGAAAGGCTCGGGGGCCCTGCTGGGACCTCCCCGTTGGAAGGGAAGGCAGATGAGTGCAGGGGCCCACCGCCTGGCGTCCATGCGGCTATGAACACCAAGCAGGTCAGACAGGGAGAGAGAGGCGGGCTGGGCAGTGTCCCCTGCAGCCAGCTGTGCCTGGGCCTGGGACTGGCCGTTTGAAGGCGACGTGACCATTAGGGCTTGCAGCAAAGACCTGGTGCTTCCCTGTGTCTATGGGGACCCACCCCTGGGACCCCCAGACCCTGCTGTCTGCTACAGCCCATCCCTGACCCCTGACCACGCCCCCTTCAGGCACACGCAGCCCCTCTGTCTTTCTAGCCCTGGCCCTGGGGTAGTGGTTCCCTCTGCCAGGGGCCTCTCAGTCCCTACCCCCCGCCCTTGGCATGATCGAGCCCGACCCCTAGTCTACACGGTGCCGCTGAGACATGGCCCCTCCGGGAAACTGGCTGAGGCTACCCTGCCGATCCTTCCCCCCCTCGGGCCAAGGACCCCGGCTCCAGCACTCCTCACCCACATCACTGTGTCTGGCTTCAACCACGCGTCTCTGAGAGGGCCCTGAGCTCCACGGGGACAGGGGCCTCCTGAGCGTCTGAGTCCCCGGGACAGCCCCCCGGGAATGAGCCCTGCGCTGGAAGGATCACGTGGCCCCGGCAGTATTGGGGCACAAGTCCACGGTCCCCCATAAGCACCACACGGTCATGGGGCGCCTGGCAATCTAGCGCGGGGAGCTCACCAGGTGGGGACAGAAACAGAACCTCTCACAGCGCTTCCCCGAGCGACGTGTCCTAAGGCGATTCCTATCCCGGAGGCCGGCCCTCTGCGGGGCCTGGGACAAAAATGGCCCGGTATTCAGCTCACACCGCCCAGTGCAACCGGGGAACAAAGCCCTGGGCGGGCTGGGTCCCTCTCTCTCTCTCTCTCTCTCTCTCTCTCTCTCTCTCTCTCTCTCTCTCTGTATCTCTCTTTCTCTCTTTCACATACACACACACACACACACACACACACACACACACATGCACATGTACAAACACATGCACACGGGCACACACACAGGCACACACATACACATGCAAGCACACGAACACACGCACATGCTCCCTCAGACAGCAGCCGCCGAGCGCCCAGCCGCCAGGCGTGCGGGAGCAGATGACGAACTACCTTTGTTCTAAGGAGTGGGGAACCTTCGGCGGGGCCGGGGCTGGGGGGACAGGAACAGAGAGGCCGGTCCTCCTGGAGCCTTTGGGGGAAGAGGGTGGGCACAGTGTAGCTGGGACATACATGCCCGGCACAGGCCCAGGCCCGGGACCCACCATCTCCCGGGCTTCAGAGAGGAGGGTGTCTCTACACCCAGACAGTTCCCAGGCAGGCACCTCCACGTTCCTGGGGCACTGGGCGTGGGCAGCCTCAGAAAGGCTGGCTCGTGGAATCATATATATATATATATATATATATATATATATATATATATATATATTATTGATTTTTCACAGAGAGGAAGGGAGAGGGATAGAAAGTCAGAAACATCAATCAGAAACATCCATCAGCTGCCTCCTGCACACCCCACACTGGGGATGTGCCCAAAAGTCACATGATGATCAGCAGTGCCGTTATCTCGGAGTCTCACGATCATGCCTCAGATCGGAATCGAACCCAGGACATTTCAGTCCGCAGGCCGACGCTCTATCCTCTGAGCCAAACCAGTCTCGGCGATCTTATGCAATCTTAACAGCACAGGGGGATAGATACTGTCCAGAAACAAGTCAGCTTCCTGGAAATCACGTGTGTGTGTGTGTGTGCGTGTGTGTGTGTGTGTGTGTGTGTGTGTGTGTGTTTTCATCGGAGATCGCACCATCTCCTGGGTTGGGGGTCACCTTCGCTTTGTACGATCCCCTCCAAGCATCAGTTCCTGGCAGCCTCGTGCACAGCGGCTGAGCCCACCACCTCATCGTGCCCCCCGCCCTCCTGACATCGCCTGGGGCCGGCACCCTCCACTCTCCATCTCCCGTGGGGAAGAGGCAGGGACGGATCATCGTGCTCAACACACAGAAGGGAACGGCTTCGCTCCTATAGAAAAACTGCAGTTTGGAATTTTTACCTTGCTATTGGCTTCTGTCAATGCTTGCTTGCTTAAGTAATAAGGAAAAGGAGACTATTCTCACTTCAGAGAGGCCTTGAAACCTTCCCCGGACACAATTATCAGTGCTGGCACCAGGCCAGGCCTTTGGCTGAGGTCTCAAGGCCTCAGCACGTAGGGGCCCTTTAAGAACTTGTGAAAGGGCGGGAAACAGCCCATCTTTGGGAGACAAAAAAGGTGAAAACATATAAATAGGGGAAATGTCTGCATGTGGGGGCCCACAATTGGAGAGACATTTTCCTCTGGACCCTCGCGTAGTAAATGTCACTCCAAACTCTCTGAGCGTGGTTGGATTATTCCAGTTCTCTGTAACCTAGCCACCAAATGCCATTGAGCTCTTCAGCGGCCAAGCAGACCGGACAGCTGCCCCTTTGGCTCTGAGTCCTGGCAGTCGCCCGAAACCCTATGCCTGGCTCTGTCTGGTCCCCTCCATCCTCTCATAGAATGGCCCCACTGTGCGCTCCCTGTGGGAGGGTCCTGAGTCTGCCTCCTACAGGAAGTCTTCTCGGATGAGTCACGCCTGCTCCCTCGGTCCACCCCTCACCCCCCAGTGGGGTCCTGCAGGCTTTAACCAACATCCATCCCCTTGCGGGTCCCTGTGTCCGCAGTGTCCTTTCCTCCCTCCTTCACGTTTGCAGGAAAATTTACAGAGCCCCTCCCACAGGGGAGACACCTCGGGCAGGGGGTCAGCCTGTGTGAGGCTACCCAGATGCCCATCAGAAGCCACGCGATGATGCGGCCACTCGGTGACCATGGAGACGGAGCTGCCCATGGCCTCGAAGGCTAAGCTCTTGCCCGCTCCTGCCTCCCCCCACGGCTCATTTCGGCCCGAGGCTTGGATGCCTGCCCTCCCCCCGGGTCACGGCCACCTGCCACCCAGGCGGGTGCCCCTGCTCCCAGGTCTTGGCTGAGAGCCCTGGAGAGCAGAAGAGGGTGTTTCCACGCCAGCACCGTCCTCCCCGCGTGTACAGAGCCCCTGTGAGCAGCTAGGCTGGTCTCCTTCAGAGGATCCCACCATGGCAGGTGGGGGGGAGATGAGGGGAGAGCAGGCCTGGTGCTGTCTGAGGCCCCGCCTTTGCACCCGGGTCATCCTGGCCTGGAGAAGGTAGGCAGGTGCCAGCCTGAGGGCCGGGGGGAAGGAATGGGGGGGGGTTATAGCAGCTGAGGACAGAGAGAGCCGGACCTCACCCCAGATCTGCCGCACATGGGAAGCAGCCGGTTCTCTGGAGCCTCAGTTTCCTTCTCTGCAAGAGGAGAAGGTTACGAGGTCCGAGATGGCTCTGGGGGTGCATGTCTGACCCGCGGTGCAGCTCCTGGCACTCGGCAGATGGCAGGATGAGCCTAACCTCGCCATGAACTGTGCCACGCTGTTTATGAGGAAGTTTCCCCGCCCGCCCGGCCGGTGCAGCTCAGGGGAAGGGAGGGCAGCAGCCCGGGCACCATGGGGCCGAGGGTTCCGTGCCCAGTCAAGGGCATACACCCGGGCTGCAGGTTCCTTCTCGGCCCCGCCGGGGCTTATGGGGGAGGCAGCCGACCGAAGTGCCTCTCTCACATCCATGTTTCTCTCTCACATCCATGTTTCTCTTTCCCTCTCTCTTCCCCCTCCTTCCCGTCCACTTTCTCTAAAAGTCAACGGAAAAAAACACCCTTGAGTGAGACTAACAACCCAATAAAAATGCAACAAAATAAGTAAGTTTCTCCTTATTTATAAATAAGCCAGGAGCCCCAGGGGAGTCAGGTGCTGGGGCAAGGATCCCAGCCAGCAAGCCCTTCAACCTTTGGCTGCCCCGGCTCCAGCTCTCCCCTGGAAGCCGGGACTGCACATCCGCCCTCCTCGCTTGCCTGTGGCAGAGGGCAGAGGGCAGAGGAGGAGCAGGGGCAGGATACACATAAAAACTCTGTCCAAGCCCTTTGCGGAGAGCTTCCCTGCCGCAAAGACAGGTGGTGGGCGCTCGGCTGGGGAACCCCGCAGATCCCGAGGGATCCTGGGAGAAGAGCCAGCTCATCCCACAGAACTCTGTGCCTGGGCTTCCCCTGCCGGCCGCCCCTCCCCCACCCACCCCCAACTCCTCCATCTGCCCAGAGGGCTGCCCTGACCCCTACTCCCCCGTCCCATCAGGCTGCGCTCCAATTACTCACCCAGGGGAGGCAGACCCCGAGGGCCAGTGCTGTCTCCCCATCTGCAGCCCCATCACAGCCGGCCGGCCCGGACCCACCCACTCAGCGCCTGGTGTGGGCACGAGCCAGGGGGAGGCTGTCTCAGGCAGGAGCCATTTCTCCCATCAGCGGCTCCTTCCTGGAGGGCTCAGGTGCACCCTGGAAACGCTGAGAAGAGGAGTGTCCTTCTGCCCCCGCCCACACCGAGGAGCCCTCCTCCTGGGAGGCCTGGGCGTGAGCCAGGGTGGTGGTCAAAGCCCGCCCCCGCCCCCCGTTCAGGCCAGAAAAATTCCAAATGTGGGGGTGCCAGGGACAAGCCTGCAGCGGGGAGGGTGGGAACTGGGGGTCAGGGGAGGTGGCGGGGAGAGGGAGAAGGGGTGCAGAGGAGGGATGAAGGGGCCCGCTTTGCCCCTTTCCCTCTAAAACTGGAGCGACAACGTGGAGCGGGGCTGAGAGTGGACTCCTGGACCAGCCCCCTCCCCCTGGGCCCCTGGACGATTTGCAGAGCCGCTCTGTGCCTCAGTTTCCTCATCTGTAAGGAGAGGTGGAAGTGGACGGGGTGGCAGTGAAGGGGAAAGGCCCGAAGGACGGTGAGCACCTGGACACAGCCAGCGTCCAGGGCCTGGTCAGCACCAGGATATGTCTGCCGCTGTGTTCCAAGTTCATGAACTCGCAGCCCCATCGATCCTCCCCAGGTCACCGCTGTCTCCATTATCCCTCTGCCCAAACAACCTCAGTATGAACGTCTCAAGCAGGAGAAATAAGCAATAAATGTGTCTTAAGGCCCAACCCTAGAACCCCAAAGACAAAGAGAGATCCTAAAGAGCAACACGAGAGAAAGAGGGGGGAGGTGGGGAGGAGGTGACCTGAAATACCCCGACAGCAGGGGTCTCGGTAGAAGCCCAAAGACCATGGAACAACATTGTCACATCACCCAGAAGAAACAGCTGAGAATCTGGAATTCTATACCCAGCTAACGCTCACTCAGCAACGAAGACGAAATAAAGACACTTTCTGGGTCCCCAACTCCCCGTTTTAATTCTGCTTATTTTCGCACGGATCAGACACCTCTCCTCTCTCGCGGTAAAAACCTGTCAAACCCGCTCGCTCACAGTGGGATGTCCGGTTTCCTTTTCCTTTTAATCGTTTAAGCCGAATGATGCCTCTTTCTGCCTCGGCTTTCCTCCAGCTTCCCAGGTTTGCTGCAGAGACAAATGGCCCGCTCACCCCGTGGCGCGCCATCCTCCCTCCCTCTGCGCCTTTATCTGCGCCCTTGATTTATGGCAGAAACGGGAGGAATCCATCACCCGGCGGCCCTCAGTCCCGACCACCACCTGCCAGCGACCTCCCACACATCCCGCTCCCCCGCCACGGCCTCCGCCCCCCCATCCTCCCTCCACCTCTGGTCCCCCTGGCCCTCCCTCCGGTGGAAGCATCCCTGCGGGGCAGGTGCGGTCCGGGCGCCCACTGGGTGCCCACAGATGCCCTGGTCCTCGCTGCTCGGCATCTGCCAATCAAAGGCTCTTCTGTCGGTTTCTCTGTTTCCCACGCTGCACAGCTGGAGCATCTGGCAAATGTCGGGAGGGGCGGGTGGGCACCAGATGTTGGAAGCTCCTCCCACCCATCCCTGTAACTGCCTCTGACTTGGTCTCTTCGGCCCAGTGGGAGGGCACCCTTGTCTGAAGTAGCGGCACCGACTGGCCTGAGAGATGCAGGGGTTTGCCACAGTCGCTCAGCCGGGACCGGGGCAGGGACTAGGACCCCGAGGGCTGGCCCCTTTGCCACTATTCACCCCACTTCACACTCACCGTTACCATCTCCCCTCCCCTCTCCCTCTCCTCCTCTAGCTCCCCTCTGGGACCCGCAGAGATGGGTGTGGAGGGGAGGGGAGGGGCTCACATTTATCTGTTGACCATTCATTTATGCGGTAACACCCCCCACCCTGCTGTGTGCCCAATGCTGTTCCAGAACAGGGCGCCAGGCACACGTAGACACGACCTCTGCTCCACGGGTAAACCCTGTCCAGCACCTGCACCTGCTCCACGCTCCTTCTCCCATGAGGCCTCGCTGCAGCCTTGGGGCGGGCAGCCTCTCTCTATTTCAGAGGAGGTGGAGGGATAAGGAAGGACTCGGCCAGGTCCCTCAGGGGTTGGGACCCAGGTTGGCCCGACCCCAGACCCGGGCTCTCCCCAGTCCACGGGGCCTCTTCCAGCCTCAGCCACGGGAGGCGCGTGGCCCACGCCTTCTCCAAACTCCCTGTCCTTCCCGTGTCCTGGTAAAGTGGGGCGGCTGGACTTACCCCAATACCCCCCACCCCACAGCCTGTGCTCGGGTTTCTAATGACAACCTTGACAACGTGCCAGTGCATGAGGGCTGGGCTGAGAATTTTATTTTATTTTTTTAAATATATTTTTATCGATTCTTTACAGAGAGGAAGGGAGAGGGATAGAGAGTTAGAAACATCGATGAGAGAGAAACATCGATCAGCCGCCTCCTGCAACGCCCCCTACTGGGGATGTGCCCGCAACCAGGATACATGCCCTTGACCGGAATCGAACCTGGGACCTTTCAGTCCGCAGGCCGATGCTCTATCCACTGAACCAAACCGGTTTTGGCAGAATTTTTTTTAAAAAATATTTTTATTGATGTCAGAGATTAAGGGAGAGGAAGAGAGAGAGACACACATCAGTGATGAGAGAGAATCATGGATTGGCTGCCTCCTGCACACTCCCTAGAGGGGATGGAGCCCGCAACCCAGGCCTGTGCCCTGACTGGGAATCATACTGTGACCTCCTGGTTCACAGGTCATTGCTCCACCATGAAGCCCCGCTGGCGGGCAGGGCTGAGGATTCTAAAACCTTCCCATAAACAGGGCCCCCTGTGTCCTGGGTCCCAGCCGCAGCAGGAAAGGAGCGAGTGAGGGTGGAGGTTTCCCTTGGCAATCGAGCTCTGCCCTCGGCCTGGCGACCCACCACATCTCCCCCAACCTCCCCCAGCGAGTATTTGAGGGTAAACTCGACACACGGATGCCCAGGGGCCTCTGCAGTCCCAGTTACTCCCACAATAGCTCCCCAAAGTGGCTGCATCCAATCTGTAACTTAACACTCCCCCGAGTCCGGGTTGGGGGCACCACCCCACTCTGCCAGCAGAAGCTGCCCTCTGGAGCAGATACAATCAGGGCTGCTGCAGGCAAGTCCCAGAGCGTATGCGTGTGAGTCCTCGGCCCAGCACAGGCCGTGCCAGCCACCTGGCCGGCGCTGAACGCTCATAACTGTTGCATGAGAGGTGGCCGAGCCAGGTGGCACAGCCAGCTACCTCTCCAGGCGCCCCCACCTGCGGGCACCCCCACCTCTGTGCACCCCTGGGCCCTGTTAATACTCTGTGACCCTCGTTGTCTTGCTTCTCTCTATCCCGCAGGTCTGTGATCACCGGGGCAAAGCTTCATCTTTCTAACCCCAGAGCCAGTGGCCAGTGGGTGTCAGACAGTGAGCAAGTGAGTGAGTGAGCGAATGAGTGAGTGAGTGAGCGAATGAGTAAGTGAAAGAGTGAGTGAATGAACGAGTGAAGGAGTGAGTGAGTGAATGAACGAGTGAATGAGTGAGTGAGTGAATGAATGAGTGAGTGAGTGAGTGAAGAAGTGAGTGAGTAAAGGAGTGAGTGAGTGAAGGAATGAGTAAAGGAGTGAGTGAAGGAGTAAAGGAGTGAATGAATGAGTGAATGATGGAGGGAATAAGTGAGTGAGTGAATGAAAGTGAAGGAGTGAAGCAGAGAGTGAGTGAATGAGTGAAGAAGTGAAGGAGTGAGTGAGTGAGTAAAGGAATGAGTGAAGGAGTTAGTGAATTAATCAGTGAAGGAAGGAGAGAGTGAGTGAGTGAGTGAAGGAATGAGTGAAGGAGTGAGTGAAGAGTAAAGTAGTGAGTGAGTGAATGAGGGAGGGAGTAAGTGAGTGAGTGAATGAAAGTGAAAGAGTGAAGCAGAGAGTGAGTGAATGAGTGAAGAAGTGAAGGAGTGAGTGAGTAAAGGAATGAGTGAAGGAGTGAGTGAATGAATCAGTGAAGGAAGGAGAGAGTGAGTGAGTGAGTGAGTGAAGGAATAAGTGAAGGAGTGAGTGAAGGAGTAAAGTAGTGAGTGAGTGAATGAGAGAGGGAGTAAGTGAGTGAATGAATGAGTGAAGGAGTGAAGCAGTGAGGGAGTAAGTGAGTGAATGAATGAGTGAATGAGTGAATGAGGGAGGCAGTAAGTGAGTAAGTGAATGAAGGAGTGAAGCAGAGAGTGCGTGAGGGGACAGAGGCCTGGAACAAGACAGCCTGGTATCACTCTGGTCCCGGGTCTGCCCTGGCTCGGAGATCCAGGGTGACAGCAGCTACCGGCAGCCAGCACTGGGACAGGACCCTCCACGACACAGACATCAAATGGGAGGCCGAGGAAAGCGGTCTCCCTCTGTGGGAGGGAGGTGTGGTCCCAGTGCGGACAGCAGAGAAGACGCCCGTGTGACGTGGCCTGAGACTGGTGTGTAACAGCACAGTCCTTCCAACAAGGAATTCCAGAAAAGCAGCGTCTGGACCTGCCTGCCCGCCTCCCTGTGTGTGCATGTTCACCTGTACGTGTGCGTGTGTGTATGTGTGTGTGCGCGCGTGAGCACGCGGGGGATACTGATTCTGGGTTTGGGTCCAGTGCGAGGCCAACACCAGAGAGGCCTGGCCCTGGAGGTGGGGGTGGGGGGCAGAGCAGCCGTTGGAGTCAGTGAGAGCCCAGCCCCACCCCCACTTTCCCACCTCCAGCCTCGCACCTGCTTCCGGTCGCTAAATCACCCCCCGCCTCCCGGAGACAAGCTGTCCATCTCAGCGGGCTGGGCCCTGGGGAGCACTTGGCCGACATCTATGGCAGGGGGACTGGCGTGTGTGTGCGTGTGCATGTGCGTGTGTGTCTGTGTGTATGTGTGCGCAGAGAGAGGTGGGAGAGGGGTGAGGGAGGAGGAAGGGCAGAGCTTCAGGGAGTAAACCAAAGGATGGGGCGTCTGAGCTGGGCCGTGGGCAGGGGAACGGGGTTCGGAGCGAGGCAGGTGGAAGAGCTTCATGGTACAGACACAGACAGACACCACAGCTTCGTAAGATGGGCAGCTGACGGAGTGCGTGTCAGCCGCTGCACTGCCCGCCTCTCAGAGACCCTGTCCATGGCATCATGTCCACCCGCATCCCTGGACTGATGGACCGTGGGCCCTCCCATCCATTTGTTCTAGAGACATTTGGGCCATAACCGGTTTGGCTCAGCGGATACAACATCGGCCTTTGGACTGAAAGGTACCAGGTTCGATTCCGGTCAAGGGCATGGACCTTGGTTGTGGGCACATCCCCAGTGGGGGGCGTGCAGGAGGCGGCTGATCGATGTCTCTCTCTCATTGATGTTTCTAACTCTCTGTCCCTCTCCCTTCCTCTCTGTAAAAGATCCATAAAATATATATTTTTAAAAGAGACATTTGGGGGTGACTGACCACCGTGTGCGTGCCAGTGCGGGCGTGCGGGCTGGGAGGCAGGAATAGAGAAGAGGCGTCTCTGACCTCTCGGACCTGTGGCCCCATCGCGACGGTTCAAGGGCCCCCCAGACTGGACACCACCGTTGTCTGCTCTTTGGCCTTGGCCGGGTCAGCCACCACCGCCATCAGCCATCCCAAGTCCCGCAGGGCTGGCCGGTCACGCTGTCTTGCTCTCCTTTATCCCCGGGCCCCGTGTGCTGGGACAGCCACGCTGCTGCCTCAGCACGGGAACAGGATGCAGGGGACGCGGATCGGTGAAGCGAGGGGCGCCGGCCAGCTGCCAGCACGGCTGAGCCAGCAGCGCACACGCGGGCGCAGAGGCAGGCGTCGGTCCCCGGCGCGCTCCCTCCGCCTCCGCTCACACGCTGGGCCCCGGAGGGAGGCGACAGCGCTAATCCATTAAAGGAGGCCTGTGCCGGGGACCCTCATCAATCACGTCCCGGAGCCAGAAACCGCTTATTAGTGCGAGCGGCGAGCGAACGGCCGCCTGGGGCTGGCACTTGAGGCCGCTTTGTGCTGTGATCGCTGTGATGGCGATGGCATTGGGGGGGGGGGCAGACTCCAGGGTTCTCCGGCCGTGGCTCTGGGCCCCGCCCTCCGAAAAGGCTGTCATGGCCCATCCAGCCAGGGCCCAGCCAGGGTGCAAGACCTGCTCGGATGGCCCAGCAGGGTCAGGCGGGATCCGGGCACCCGGGAGCGGACTCCCCAGCAGGCCCACACACCCGGGGCGCCAAGGTGGTGACCCGCCAGATGGGCCAGCCCGGCCACAGAGGCAGAAAACCATCTGTCAACCCGTCTGTCGGCAACCAGCCACGGTGGCCTTCCCTGCGGTGCCCGGCCAGGCTCTGTGGCGCAGGCATCCTGAACCCAGCGAGGTGCATGCATCTCTCTCTCTCTCTCTCTCTCTCTCTCTCTCTCTCTCTCTCTCTCTCACACACACACACACACACACACCACAGTCCCCACCGGGGCTTTTAGGCAAATCAGATGGAGGCTGGCCTGGCCAGCAGCCAAGCAGTTAAGTGCTGAGGGTGCCTCTCTCCCTGCTGCCTGGTTCCTCCCGCCCCAGGGCAGGTGAGAGGCCAGGGTCAGGGAGGGGGGGGAGGGGTGGTAGGGGAGGGGGAGGCTGGGCCCACTCTGGTCTCCCTCCAGGTCCCCGTCCTTCAGGCTCCTGAAGAGGCAGGGACCCCGAGACAGAGTGGCATGAGCGCAGGGTGGCCAGCGAGGGAAATCAGGGAGGGCTTTCTAGAGGAAGTGCCCACTGAGGTGGGCCCTGCAGGTGAGCAGGGGGGTGGCCCCGGGAGCCAGGCCTGGCAGGCAGGGGCGGGGTCGGAGAGGACATGGGGGTAGGCGTCTGTGTCTTTCTGTGCTCACCACGTGGGAGGTGCCAGCAGGAATCCCCCTGTGACTCTCCTGTCCCATTTAGCATGTATTTTTAGCACAGGGGAAAATTAAAAAAAGAAATTTCAGAAGGCATAGGCATCTACAGCACAAGCCCCCTCCCCCCTCTCCCAGTTCTCACCCAGAGGCAAACACGTGCTGGTTCGTCTGAGCCCTCCTGAGACGGCCTATACATGCTAAGTTGTCACACACAGGAGTGCACACACGCACACATACCCTCTCTCCCTGATGGCAGCGAACGCCGCTCTGCCCCGCGCCTTTGTTAACATGCCAGCCAGACGCCTCTGAGACCAGAGACCCCCCACCCCCTTCATGGCTTGAGCAGTCACACTGCTCCCCGTTGAGTGGATGTGACCCGCCCCTTTCCATGCCCGCCTGCGCTGTCTCTGGTCTTGGCTGGCGCTACATGACAGTGCTGGCTTGTGCATCTGTTCACACACGTGTGATGACGCCCGAGGGTGAGGTCCCCGGCAGAGCGGCACCTGTCTCTGAGAATCCTGACCACCCCTCCCCCCCATTCTGCACGTGTGCAGTTTCACTCCCACTGGCAATGCTTGGCGGGGGGAGGGGTCCCTGTTGCCCCCAGCCCCTCCCAATACCCACTGATGTGTGGATTCGACTCTGCATTTACAGTGTGAGCCCCTGCCCTGGGCTGGGTGTGGACTGAAGCCAACAAGCCAGACATCTGAGTGTGGGGAGGGGGAGGCGGGGTCAATGAGGAAGTATTTGCTTCCTGACCCCAACGAGGATCCGTCTGGGCTGGGTCCTCCAGCTGCGTGACCTCCAGCTGCGTGACCTCCAGCTGTGTGACCTCCAGCTGTGTGACCTCCAGCTACGTGACCTCCAGCTACGTGACCTCCAGGTGTGTGACCTCCAGGTGTGTGACCTCCAGCTACGTGACCTCCAGCTGCGTGACCTCCAGGTAGTGGCTCTGCCCCTCCGTGCTCAGCTTTCTTGGTGGGAAATGACGCGAAGAACAGGATTCAGCAGACAGGGTGAGTCTGAGGCCTGAGTGGGGACACAGTGTCGATCCCTAGCTACCGCTGGTGCGTTAATGTGATCTCCCAGTACAATTCGCCACCCCTCCATGCAGACGGCCAGCATCCCCTGTGGCCAGAGAAAGCATTTCCAAACACAAAGCCAGGCCTGCTGACCGCGGGAAATAACTCCCACCCACCACCCACTTCCTCCGCCCGAGTGCAGACCTGCAGGACGCAGCCCCGAGGCCCTGGCCTTCAGCCGCAGGGGTCTGACCGACACCCTCCAGCCCCTCTGCCCTCCGCCCTCTGCCCCGGCCACACGGTCACCACCCCGGGCCCAGCCTCTCAGCTCTGGCCCTCCTGTCCCCTCGGCCCGGCCTGCTGTCCTTGAGAGCAGTGTCCTCCATGCCAAAGGGATGGTCTGATTAGAAAGTTCTGACGGGCTTTTATTGTTTTAAAAGGTAAAATATAGAAGCACTGCAGTCAGGCCTTTCGACTGGTAGACAAAAACCTTTACTTCTTAAATATATTTTATTGACTTTTTACAGAGAGGAAGGGAGAGGGAGAGAGAGTTAGAAACATCCATGAGAGAGAGACATCGATCAGCCGCCTCCTGCACGCCCCTTACTGGGGATGTGCCCGCCACCCAGGTACATGCCCTTGACGGGAATCAAACCTGAGACCTTTCAGTCCACAGGCCGACGCTCTATCCACTGAGCCACACCGGTTTCGGTGACAAAAACCTTTTGAAATCTGGGGAAGGGGTCCCAGGGGCAGGCCAGTCACAAACAGTTCTCCTGGCAGACAGTGCGAGGCGCTGGGAGGCCAGCCCGGGGCCTCCCGGCCCAGCTCTGCCCACATGCGGGCGGGGCTGCTCTGTCCTGGGGCCGCCGTGCATTGTGGGATACTCAGCAGCATCTTTGGCTTCTTCCCAGGGGAAGCCAGTAGCAGCTTCCTGGTTGGGACAACAAAAACGCCTCCAGACATTGCCACGTCCGCCTCCGGGGGGACAAAGTCAGGGCGAGGACCCCAGGACCAGTCGCTGGGAGGTGTGAGTCCAGGAAGCTTCATTTGCCAAAGCCAAACCGCTCAGCATTGGCAAGGCCCGTCCAGGGCCCCCCTCAAGCTCTGACCATCAATAACCACAGGCCCCCAGGCAGGACCGCGTGCCGCTGAGCCCGGGCTCTGACTGCTGCTGCTGACCTCGCACAGCGCCCGCCTGAAGGATGGACGGGGGGGAGCAGGCCTGCGAGGGGGGTCACAGCTCCAGCGGCGACTTGGTGACCCGGCGGGTGCGGCGGACGCTCTGGCTGAGCTCCCGGTGGAAAGCCAGGATCCTGGCGGGGCTCAGCAGCTCCGAGGGCGGGGGGCCGGGGGCCTCGGGGGCCGGGCAGGGCGCTCCGCTTCTGTCTGGCAGACGCTGCTGCGCGGGGAGTCCCGGTGCCTCGGTGGCCCCGGCCGGGCGAGGTCCGGGACCCGGCGTCGGCCCCGGAGGCCAGGGTGGCTGGAGGCGAGAGCATCGTGAAAGGTCTCTGCTTCCCGGGGCCCTGGCCCCACACTTTCCCGGGGACAGGTGGGCGGACACTGCACGTCCTGAGCCCGTTCTGTGCCTGACCCCGAACACTCCTCACCTGACCTCTCATCATTCTGCTCAGTTCACTGAGGCCCACACATCCCCGCGGGGCACAGGGGAGCCAAAGGGGATGGGGGCCAGTTCGCACCCCATGTCATCCAGGTGCCTCCCAGATACCCGGTGGGTGGCCCTACGGAGCAGACGTCCTCTGCCAGCTTCCTTTTTTCCCAGTGACAAGAGGTGGTGACCTTTCCCATCAGGAGGGAACCACTGTCTCCCAGACACCAATCTCCTGCCCAGCCTGTCCAACCCTGCCCAGCCCTGCCCTGCCCTGCACTGCCCTGCCCTCTGCAGCACCCGGGACCTCTGGTCTAGAGGGTTAAGTGCCTTGCCCAAGGCCACACCACTACTAAGGAGGCAGAGCGAGGTTTTGAACCCAGGCTGCATGGCTCCCCACCCTGCACTCTGCCGCTGCCCACGGCGATGGATGAAGCATCTCCGGTAGGAAACCAACATTTACTCCATCATCACAGGCTTTCCGGCCCTTTCAGAATATTTTTTAAATGTTTTTCGGCTCCTCCTCCTTCCTGTCTTTCTCTCCAAGCGCAACCACAAATTAATGGTGACACGAGATGAATACAGTTACTGCTCTTCAACTACAGCCTCGTTTTTTGTTTTTTTTTTTTTTGCTTAGAGGCCACCACTGCCCGTGTGTCGTTACTTAACGAATCAGATTTCACCGCGGGGAGCTTAGAAAACCAGAAATCCTGCTTGCAGTCCCAGGGAGAGAGCTCCCTCCTCCACACCCACCACGGCGGACAGCGCCAGGCTGCAGGGCATGCGGGGTGGCTGAGAGAACCAGGCTCCTGCGTGGCCCTCCACAGAAACAGCCCCACAGGCCCCGCCCCCTCCGATCCTCCCCCCGACCAGGCCTTTCTGCGGCGGCCCGTGGACCAGGCGCTATGTGAAGCACAGGGTGGGAACACAACGTCCAGCGACACCTGCCACCTGACCACAAAGAAGCTCAGCGTCCTGTGGCCTTGAGATCAAATTCAACCACGGGAGCGGTTCCATCGTGACACCCGGCGAGAACCTGGGGCCCAGGTGGGTGAGATCCAGCTCTTTGGGTTCCTCCATTGATTCCATCGGTGCTCTCCCTCCTCCCTCAAAAGGTTCGCCCTCACAGAACCCAGATTGGCGCACGCAGGGAGGAGGGCGGGACCTCGCCTATCTCCACCAATGCCAGCCCAGCCCCACCCGGCCACACGATGGCCAGAGGACCAGCTCCAGAGCCAGGCTGCCCAGAGGGACCCCGGCCATGACACACACTCTCTGTGTGACCCGGGGTCAGTGATCCACCTCCCTGTGATCCCCCCTCCCACTCCCCATCCCTGTTTCTCACAGGTAATGTCGAGCTAAGGATGACAGCCAGGGTTTGGACAGGTGAGCCTGGATGAGCTAACCATGACACACACCAGCCTGGCACAAGGAGCATTCAAGATCTGAGGGGAGTCAAAACCCATTTGGCTCGGTGGATAGAGCATCGGCCTGCGGACTGAAAGGTCCCAGGTTCGGTTCCGGTCAGGGGCATGTACCTTGCTTGTGGGCACATCCCCAGTAGGAGGCGTGCAGGAAGCAGCTGATGGATGTCTCTCTCTCATTGATGTTTCTAACTCTCTATCCCTCTCCCTTCCTCTCTGTAAAAAAATCAATAAAATATATTTTTTAAAAAGAGAGAGAGAGAGATCTGAGGGGGTGGCGGGAAGGCTCTTCCTCATTCTGTTCTCATCAGCAGCATCCCTGAGGCCTCTGCGCCTCCTGTCTGCACCCCACACTGCATGCGGCAGCCACGTTGGATGCTTGCAGCACCCCCATCTTTGCAGGTGCTATTCCTCTCTTTGCTTCCTCCCTTCCCAAGATGGTACAGGGTCAAAGATCAAATGTCAGAGCTGATTTTCCTAGAAAAGGAGCCACGCTGGAAAGAAGGTCTTATTCCTGGGTAGTAAACCCGTAGACACGTGATGGACAAGGAAAGCCACCAATCAGGGAAAAGAGTCCCAGGTGAGTGACAATAGCTGTCACCACTAGACACATCCCTTGTGCTGGGCGGTGCCTCTCATGCTCCAGACCCTTCCTCAGCCCTGCTCACCTGCCTCCCCCTGCTGGCAGGAGCAGCAGCAGCAGCCTGTTCCCAGGTGAGGGGAGTCAGGAGCGTGAGGGAACCAGCCCAGCAGCCCCTGACCGCCCGCTGGGATTTGACTGCAGGCCCGGCAGACTCCACCGCACAGAATTCACCGCATCCATTTCCTCTGAACTCAGAGAGCGGCTCCGGCTCTGACCGCGGAGGGCACTGTGGACCAAGCCTCCAGGAAGTACAACGGGGAAAGCTGAACAAGATAGAACTAGAGAGCTGTTCACGCCATCTGAGAGCTCGGGGACTGCGCGGATTGGTGGGACGGTCGCCGAAAGCAGGGGAGAAGCCAGGCATGGCTGGCATAGCCCCGAAGGCCGCCTGTCCCCTCCGCCGCAGGTGAAGGCGGGGTCTGCGCGTGAGGGTGGCAGCTGAGCGGTGGAAAGCCGAGCAGAGCGCCAGGGGCCGCCGGGAAGGACGCTGATACACACGACAGGCTTTGCCCAGGCTAGAGGGTTCAGCGAAAGGCTCTGCCCTAGGAATGAGTGTGAACGAGAAAGGAAGCAGCCGAGACCGGTGTGGCTCAGTGGATAGAGCGTCGGCCTGCGGACTGCAAGGTCCCAGGTTCCATTCCGGTCAAGGGCATGTACCTTGCTTGCGGGCACATCCCCAGTGTGGGGTGTGCAGGAGGCGGCTGATCGATGTCTCTCTCCCATCGATGTTTCTGACTTTCTATCCCTCTCCCTTCCTCTCTGTGGAAAATCAATAAAATATATTTTTAAAAAAAATAAAGGAAGCAGACCCCTAAGTACAGAAACAGCTGATGTGAGGCACAGTTTGCACCGGCCCAGCAGGTTGTCAGAAGCTGCAGGAATCCTCTCTGGATACGGACCTCACCAAGCTCAACCTCACATTATGATTTCTGCACAGGTTTTCATACACAATGTCCCACACTCACTGGAAAACAGCCAGACACAGAACACGTGATTTAACAAGAAACACCAATCAGCCCAGCAAGGGTAGTTCAGCGGTTGAGCATTGTCCCCTGCTCCAAGAGGTCGCCGGTTCTATTCCCAGTCAGGGCCCGTGCCCCAGGGTGGCAGGCTCCATCCCCAGGAGGGGGCGTGCAGGAGGCAGCCGATGGATGATTCTCATGGAAGTTTCGATCTCTCTCTCAACTCAATAAGAACACAGACAACAGAAGGAGGCGAGGAGAGGAAAGCAGTCTTCCAGTGCTGGCCTTTTTCTCCTTCTTGACCTGGTGATGCCCTCCCGGGTGCGTGGTGCCCTGGGACATTCGCAGAGTGCCCTCTGCATGTGTGTTACACCGCCCACGGGAAGTTTATTTAAGGGTGCCCTCTCACCTCCAGAGGGTCCAGCCACGCTGTCTGTGCTGGCCACTCCGCCTCAGTCACCGGCCAGGGCTCAGGACACCATGGTCTCTGGAGGGCGCTGTCCATTTCAGGACTCAGGAGCGAGCTCTGAGCTGGAAGAGAAGGGTCTCAGTCAAGCCTCCACCAATTGGTCCAGAGTCAACGAGTCTCTGAGCCTTGTCCTACCCTTTCCATTCCCAGATTCCCACCCCGAGATCAGACCCTCTTGGGGGCTTGGAACTCTCTCAGCGCCTCCTCCTCCCGCCTCTGATGCTTCTGTCCTGGTCGTGGGCAGCCTACACACTGCCTGCCTGCCCCGCCTGCCCCTGCCCGACCGCGGGCGCCTTCTGCACCGGGACCGGAGCATCTTTGTAAACATCACCTGCCTGGCAGCCCATGGCAGTCCCCAGCAACTCGGGAAGAATAGGTGACTCAGTCAACCTAGTACCCTTCCTTCCTTCCTTCTTTTTCCTTTCTTCTTCCTTCCTTTCTTCTTTCTTCCTTTCTTCTTCCTTCCTTCCTTCCTTCCTTCCTTCCTTTCTTCTTCCTTCCCTCTTCCTTCCTTCCTTTCTTCTTCCTTTCCTCCTTCCTTCTTCCTTCCTTCCTTTCTTCTTTCTTCCTTCCTTCCTTCTTTCTTCCTCCTTCTTTCCTTCCCTCCTTCTTTCCTTCCTTCCTTCCTTCCTTCCTTCCCTCCTTCCTTCCTTCTTCATTCCTTTCTTCTTCCTTCTTCCTTCCTTTCTTCTTCCTTCCTTCCTTTCTTCTTCCTTCTTCCTT